>VZSC01017616.1:23048-111862 GCA_013398225.1 Steatornis caripensis | reverse complement strand
GGGGGGGGGGGGGGGGGGGGGGGGGGGGGGGGGGGGGGGGGGGGGGGGGGGGGGGGGGGGGGGGGGGGGGGGGGGGGGGGGGGGGGCGGTCCGGGTCCGGTGAGGGGTCGCCACTGGGCAGGGTCGGCACGGCGGAGCGGGGAAGGCGGCTACGGGGCTCTGACTCGGCTTCACCCTCTGGCTCCTGAAGTTCGGAGTGGGGCCCGGGCTGGCTGGCGTGCCGCGCTTTGGAGGGGCCGCTCAAGGCTTTCCTGGGGTGGAGGGGAGGCACTCCCTCCCGCCCTCTTCCCCAAACGAATTTCGGTTTGTGCAGCGCTGGTAAACCGCCGCTCCGAAGCGGGAGGCGGTCCCGCCCGCGCCGGTCCTGCCGTTTGCTGAGGGGCCGGTGCGGAGCGAGCCCGCGCTGGCCGTTAGGCCGGGAAGGCGGCGGGGCCGGCGGGCAGCGCCGTCCTGTCAGACGGTGAGGAGACCCCGCCAGGGCTTTCTGCCCCCGGGGCAGTTGCGGGGCCCGGAGGCGGCATTGCTGAAAACCGCTTCCAGCCAGCGCGGTTATCCGCGTCCAGCCAACGCTGCGGTGAGGCAGAGCGNGGGGGGGGGGGGGGGGGGGGGGGGGGGGGGGGGGGGGGGGGGGGGGGGGGGGGGGGGGGGGGGGGGGGGGGGGGGGGGGGGGGGGGCGGTCCGGGTCCGGTGAGGGGTCGCCACTGGGCAGGGTCGGCACGGCGGAGCGGGGAAGGCGGCTACGGGGCTCTGACTCGGCTTCACCCTCTGGCTCCTGAAGTTCGGAGTGGGGCCCGGGCTGGCTGGCGTGCCGCGCTTTGGAGGGGCCGCTCAAGGCTTTCCTGGGGTGGAGGGGAGGCACTCCCTCCCGCCCTCTTCCCCAAACGAATTTCGGTTTGTGCAGCGCTGGTAAACCGCCGCTCCGAAGCGGGAGGCGGTCCCGCCCGCGCCGGTCCTGCCGTTTGCTGAGGGGCCGGTGCGGAGCGAGCCCGCGCTGGCCGTTAGGCCGGGAAGGCGGCGGGGCCGGCGGGCAGCGCCGTCCTGTCAGACGGTGAGGAGACCCCGCCAGGGCTTTCTGCCCCCGGGGCAGTTGCGGGGCCCGGAGGCGGCATTGCTGAAAACCGCTTCCAGCCAGCGCGGTTATCCGCGTCCAGCCAACGCTGCGGTGAGGCAGAGCGGGGAAAGGAGGAGAGCTCTGAGAGCAGCCGAGGCGGGCGTCTGCCCGCCCCCCCAGCCCGGCGCCGCTCGGCACATGCCGGGCACCTGGAAGCGGCGGTACCGCGACGTGCCGTCGTGTGGCTAGCTGGGTCGTGGGATTTTACAGCTATGTTAAAAGTTTGGGCTGCGTATTGACTTTTTAAGTCCGCGACGCTGTTTCGGCGCATCTTAAGTACAAAATCCGGAGAGGTTGCGCGACCGTGGGTCGGCAGTTGTGTAGCCGAGATCCATCTCTCTTCGCTTACCTAAATTCTTGTCGGAGCAGCTACTTCTCACAGCCTGCGTGTTTCTGGGGGAGGGAAATGTAGTTGGATGGACTTTCCGAGCTCTTCTGCGATACTTCCAACTCGGTCACTAATAATTATTACTAATGGGAGACGTTTGTTCCCCGTTACGGCTGAGCGTTCTTCACTGCGGAGCGCTGCCAGCTTGGACCAGGGGAATAAGCTGGGCCGGCGGCTGCCGGGTGGCAGGACCCGGGGCGGTGCTGGAGCCGTCTGGTGGTCCTGGGCGGCCGTTGAGCTGAAGGGGTAGTTGGACGTGAAAGAATAAAAACTTAACCATACCTGGCAAAACGTTCTTCAGCCGAAGCTTGGAAGCTATGGTGCGATTGTGTACTGCTTCTATTTTTATTACCGTAAAAAAAGAAATTTATTTATTTATTTATTTAGTAGGAGAATAACTAACACTGTCAAGGCATAGCTGATCTCGAGTTTACAAGGCAAAATCTTTCTCGAGTTTACAAGGCAAAATCTTTTTGTACGTCTGCTTTTATGTTTTTTTTTTTTGTAATAAATCCAATCCATTTCAGCTTCTGGTATTGAATAACAAGTTTCTGGCAATAACCCTCGTTTTCACAATACTGGTGTTTACATTTGTGTATTTAATTTCTGTTTTTTTCGAAGGAAAAAAAGTTTTAGAATGAAGGGTTATGTTAGGAATCTAACTTAAGCTCAAGTTAGTTACATTAGACAAGGGGCTTTCCGCTGCTTGAATGCTGGCATTCCCCTAGTTCGAGGATGAGAATGTGGCACGAAATGAGTACATACAGCTGTGATTAAATACCTAGGGGAGTTCTGAGCTGTGGTGCTGGGAAGTGCAGATACCATATTGGGTATAATGAAGTGGCCTTAGAATCTGTGGTGAAAAAGCTGAAAAGCTGGAGTCAGCCTTTTGAAGAATTAAGAATTAAAAAAAACCAAACCAAAACAAACCCCCAAATTGATGAAGTCTGTATTTAAAATAAATAAAAAATAATCACATAGCTATTATTCTCTCCTCCAACTTCATGTGAGATCCCACAACTTCACACCTGGCTCCAGAGGTCCACTTTAGCTTTCACCCTGGATCGGTTGGCCAACGTTTTACTCTATGGCAAACTAGCAAGACAGGAAGCAGAGGACTGTCAAATCTGTCTACCTTTGTGTTTTACCATGGGTTTACTCACTGTCCTTGAAGCTACTATGCATATATTGCAATATGCATGTGTTTTTCATGCCTGTTTTCTGTGGGTTCAGAGTGGCGTGGGATTAACTTTAAAGGAAAGTTGGATTCATATCTAACATTCCTATGCGTGCTTCTGTCACGTCCGTTCAGTCTTTAATTTGCTAGAGATTAAATGTTAGCTGCTGCAGTTTCCTCTTAAGTTCTTGAGAGTAGTTCTCCAGTCCTTTTTAGCATCTCAGTAGCCTCCTGTCTTCACATGGAGGCATGTTGCTTGAACATTTGCAAACATGGTATTTCAGAAGAAATTCTACCTGTGCTTTGTCGGGTGTCATTAACACTTCATTATCTTGATGAGAACTTGCCTGAAAGTATTTTGCAGAAATACGTGGTACCGTCTGGGTCTTTTGCCATACTGAAAGACGGCATCATGGTATCACCAAGTATTAAATCTTTTGCATGAGTGTTGTAGGGTGATGTGGGTGGGGTAAGAAGCAACCTACTGTTCCTCAGATTGCTCCTGAACACCAGCACAACACTCGCGTTTCTTCTCCCACCAGTTCTCTCTGATCCTGTTTTGCTTTTCTTCCTCCCACGCTCTGGCCCATGTGCACACGCCCGCAGACCAGCTTTGTTTCCCTAGAGAGGGTTAAGCGCAGCTGGTGGCAGCCCCTGGTTATGGGCAGGGAGCCTGCAGATGTAGCCTGCTGACCTGCAGGCCCAGGGACAGCGCAGAGGAAAGTAAGTGTGTGTTACGCAGGACAGCAGAGTTGAGCCCATGAATAGTGTTGTGAACACCGTAATAAAATAATAGCACCTAATAATATTTTGTTGAAATCATGTTATCACGGTGGTGTGTTATTTGACGTGCTGCATTCTAGGGCTGTGCCTTCTTCATGGCTTGTGATTGAGACCTGTCAGTCTGTTGTAACTTTCATGAATCCATATCATATTTATCTGTGTATTGCTTTGTTTTCTTCTTAAAGCTTAGCAAACTCTTGAAGCTAGACTAGCAATTGTTTTAATTGGCCAAATTATGTTTTCCTCCTTTTTTCATGTAGGCAGTACATTTTCATGTCTCCCAGGGACATGGTACCAAACCTGGTGCAATAGTTGTTTTTTTTAATTCTAGCAGTTGGATCTGCAGTCTATCATGACAGGTCTTCTAGAGTTCTTGGTATGAGTCTGAATTAGTCCTGATTTACATTCTGCTTCCGTTTAGTTGTGGTATCTTTGGCCTCTCTAACTGGGCTTGACTTCTGGCACATTTCACTTTATGCTGGTGTTTCTTGATCTGAGACTGTAGTTTCCTCTGCTGAGCTTTTTTTTCCCTGTCCTTTGAAAGCTCTCTACTTATTCTACCTTTCCTTCTTTATTAGGTAATTCATCTCGCTGGGTCTGGAAACCTTCTTTGGAATTCTCTTGTCACTTCCTTGGGTTACAAATTCTGCAGATATTCACATAGTAGTTTAAACATGTTCCAGACCTCCCCAGTGCTTACGTCCTCCAACTTTTCATTCCTGGTCATCGCACTAATGAGTTCCCTTAGTTTTTGAGATTTGCCTTTTGAAATTGAAAACCTTAATTGCAGATTTACTTGGGTTGCTCTACCATTTAATTTAAATAAAATCAATCATAAAGAATAAATCTGTGATTATTCTCCCACCAACCAGAGATTTAGTTATCAGCTGCAAGCTGATAGTGCTATCATGATAGTGCTAGTCAAATTGGTAAGTATACGATGAAAAAATTGGTCAGTTGTGACATCCAGCAATAGATGGGACTGATTTATGGTAATTCTTCTTTGTATTTTCAAAATAAGTCTTTGAGAATCTTTTAAATCAGTTGGTAAACATTAGTTACTTAAAAAACTGATCCTTCCCCACAAATAAAAATTACTGTGGTGTTTATTGAATGTATGCTTACATAGTTGCCTCTGTGGTAATACTCTTCAAAAAGGACCAAGTAGGTATCTCTTTGTGCAGAATTTCCCTCTTAATGAGTGTAATCTCACAAAACACCCCCTATACAGTGGTAAGCCAGAGAGGAAAAAAGGGTTATGTCAGGAGCATGGCTCTATTCTGGGAACTTACAAAGAATCGTCTTAGCATACTACCCTTTCTTTGTTTACCTGTACACCCAGTTTGTCAGGTCTGGTGTTTTTAATCCTTCGCTTTGGTTATGCTTCTCTGCCTGATGTTTTTTTGCCTTGTTATTCCTCTTCTGCTTGGTTGCTTTAACTGTGCTAGCAAAGGGACTTTGCAATAATTTGCAAGCTCTCTCAGGGTTTGTTTAGAGATGAATGGGGGACTAAACACTCTGGTGTTTGGTAGACTGGGAAGGATGCAAGAATTAAGTGACCACATGCCAGCAAGTGAACTGAGCTGAGCATGAAGTGCTTATTATTTTGAAAATGGAAAGGTCAGGATTGCAGGAGTGAGGGTTTGAGAAAATAAGTGCGTGTCATTACTGCAGAACACATGTGAAGTCCTGTAATTATTTGTAAAAGCCTTCTAGCATCCCTCTGAGGTAGCTAAGTATTACCCATGGAAGGAAGAACCAGGATGAAAGGACTTCACCAAAATCAGGAGAGAAAACCTATTAATGCATTGCAGTTATCTTGTTTTGCTGCTGCACTCGCCAGTAAGAACACCGTATTCCATAATTTTGTGAAAGGAACTTTAGCAGTAACTTATGATCTGTATTTTAAAAGAATAAATTAATTAATGGTAAAGCTTACAAAATGAGGTCACTAGTTCTGGACAATAAACGTTTGAAATGTGTTTATGCAAGCAAGCTTGTTCTCACTAATTGCTCTTAAAAACAAGCTGACAGTAGCGTAATCTGCCTGTACAGCATGTTTTCTTTGGATGCCGTTATAAATATTAAAATCACCTTGTTTCTGTTTCAGATGGTAGTGTATTGCACTTGTATGCGTATTAGATGATATTTGAGTATTCAGTCTAATGCTGTATGCTTAGCAGTTGACTTGAATACTATGTGTATTTAAAAGAATTGTTCAGGAAGTCTTTTCAGATCATCCCTGTAAGCAGTCATTGACCCAGTGCTTTCTGTAATATTGAGATAGTTGAAATAAACTGTTTAGCCGATATATACTTTGTTAATAAGCATCCTTTAAGTGACTTAGTCTGGTAATCTGTTCAAGCTTCCATTAGCCATGTGGCTCTGTTACGTTTCAGTGTAATTTTCATTATTATTCCTTGGAGATAAATTGTTATAGAGTTCCACAAAAGGAGGGGGTGATACATCAGAAAATTAGCTCAATTTGTTCCCCCCAAAGCCCTAAACAAACAATCACATAGAAGGCAGGGATTTTTTTCTTCTCTTCTTTGTGCCCTTTTCCTGTTGAAAATTAATCCTGAGGCCTGAGCCACTATTATAAAGAAAATAAGTTGTTAACTACATGATACTCTTTTGTGCTTGTTGTTCTTCTTTGCTAATTCTGAACTTGTTGTATTTCATCTCTTTTGAACACAAGCTAGTAAAGTGAGAAAGCAAACCCAAGCTGCAGAGAGTATTTTAACAAAGCTTAGGTTCAGAAAGGATGAGTTGAAAACTTGGCAGATCTCTAAAAGAGCTATAAAAATTCCTGTATTTTATTCAAGATACACCCGTTTTCATGGATCACGGAGGTGCTTAAAAATGGAAATACTGTGTTTTTTTTCTCTTGCTGAGTACAATTTGTTGTAAGTTTTTTTTTTTTTTCATGGCAAAGGATGGTACCAGTTTCAATAGAACTTGCATTGGGAAGGAGAGTTCAGGGTCAGGTCATTTGCCATGCTGGGGTGGGTTTCTGCCCTGTTCTCCAGGCATTCCCCAGAGCTCCTCTACTCTTGAAATACATGATGGACAGTAATGGGGAGTGGGAGGTGGCAGCAAGAGGCTTATTTTGTGGCTTGCAAGTTGGGCGTTTGCTTGGGATATATAAAATCTGGGTTAAATTTTTGAACTCAGTTTGCAGAAGCAAGCTGCTCGCTTCCTAACCAGAGGGGGCCTTTGGTGTCATTCACAAGACAAACTTAGGAATTAATTGACTGTAGGCTTTGCTGTTCTTCTGCAACTCATGACAGCTTCCATTTTTCATGTTTTGCAAAATTAGAATGAGATATAGACAAAAAAAATGTGCTGTTAGATGTGGGTTTCAGTTCTAGTCACGTGGCTGAACACAAGAACGATTTTCGAGATTATCAAGATCATAGAGCACGCTTAAGATAAATTCGCAATCTAAGTGAGTTTGTGGACAGAATTAGTTTTTCCAGCATGTGTAGCTGTAAGACCCCACAGCTAAATCTTAATTTTAGTGGTTAATCTTCTTCATCAGATGTAACTTTTTCTCTCACTCAAGGTATTTCTTGCGCATATGTAACTAGTGAGTTTGTAATTAATTTTTACCTTAATGAAACTGAAGTTTGTCTTAGACCCTGCTGCAGAGCAAAAAACATTTGAAAAATTTGCGGTGTTTTTGAAGAATTGACTTCTAATCTACTAAAAAGTTAATGTTAGTGATAATATTTTAACACTGAATAGAAAAAGTAGAATTCACATGTGGTTATAGAAAGCCAGGCTAAATATATGTAGTACAGTAACCTTAAACATCCTGTATAGGAAAACAGTATACCTGCTGAAAAGGGGGGTTGAAGTGGGTTTATATTGCTTTGAATGCATCAGTTATGAACATTTCTTACAGCACTCTCTGATAACTTCAATGTAGAAAGTTAAGGAGGTGAATAATGTCCTGTTGACAACTAGATTTGTAACTGGAAAGCCAGGAGATGTTTTCAGATGAGAATGGAAGGACTCTGACCAACACCAACTTTGCTGCAAAGAAAAGGAAGGAAGAGGGTATTAACTAATGTTAACAATCTTTGGAAGGTTATAAAGCAAGCTGTCCCAGTAGGAAAGTTTGTGGGATAACTCTGAGCAGAATTTGGTGATTCAGTGATTACTTGTCATACACACATCATCAGTATCTTTGAGAAATCTTTAAGTATTCATACATCTCTGGAATATTTAAAATTCTTAGACTTTGGTATTAAAGTAAGAACTTTATTTCTTATAATTTCTTTTCGACTGCTGCAGCACTTGCATCCTAATTACTGTGGAGAAGATTGTAATGTTGTGAAACTTATTTTTTCTACGGATATCTCATTTTTATTCAAGTGAATGCATCCTTTTCCATAAGTGTGCTTTAGTAACATAAATATAATTGCCTGTACTTAACGAAATATGGGGAAGTATTTATCCCCCCAAGAAGTTGAGTATGTCCTAATTGAAGTTTTATCCAAGCAGCAGGAAGGTGAAAATCAGTCTTCTGGTAAGTAGTCACTCGGTGAATTACTACAAAAAAAGCATGTTTTCTGTCCTGTCCCAAGCTGTAAGGTATCTCCATGCTGAATGACTTGTGGGTTGGCACAGTTTGCAGAGATCACTACTCGCATGGGCAATGAGGGTGGACCGTTTTCTCCAAAGGGTTAAGGAAATGTTTGCTAGAGAAGCATGGGAGAGTGTCTGTGGCTGCCACTGGAAGAGCAGGCTTGTGTTTTCTAGCACTTTCACCCCAATTTAGGAAAGAATGCAAAACTCTCTGTGATGTGAAATACCGAGTCCCTAAGGCCTCCTTCTGCAGCCGTCTCTGTCTGAAGGATCCTGTGGATTTCAGATTCTTTGTGTAACAAAAAGTTGCAGGCACTGCTGCTTAATGACCTCTGAAATGGAATTTTTTTCCTTACAAAATGCCATACTGTATACTTAAGATGCGTAAGAATTACTGGGCCATCACTGAAACAAGAAATTTGATACACTTGCTAACACTTACTGCTGTCTTAGCTGCTTACTTTACAGTATGTTAAAGCACAAATAGACTGCTGGATTGTTCCATTACAGACCATGGAAATACTCACTGTATCTGATTAGGCACATTAATATACAGTATACGTTTATATATTAAAATGTATAACATTTTAGACTTAAGCAAAAGAACGAAGCGGCTGTATATATGAAAGAATAATCTCTTTTTTTACNAATGTTAACAATCTTTGGAAGGTTATAAAGCAAGCTGTCCCAGTAGGAAAGTTTGTGGGATAACTCTGAGCAGAATTTGGTGATTCAGTGATTACTTGTCATACACACATCATCAGTATCTTTGAGAAATCTTTAAGTATTCATACATCTCTGGAATATTTAAAATTCTTAGACTTTGGTATTAAAGTAAGAACTTTATTTCTTATAATTTCTTTTCGACTGCTGCAGCACTTGCATCCTAATTACTGTGGAGAAGATTGTAATGTTGTGAAACTTATTTTTTCTACGGATATCTCATTTTTATTCAAGTGAATGCATCCTTTTCCATAAGTGTGCTTTAGTAACATAAATATAATTGCCTGTACTTAACGAAATATGGGGAAGTATTTATCCCCCCAAGAAGTTGAGTATGTCCTAATTGAAGTTTTATCCAAGCAGCAGGAAGGTGAAAATCAGTCTTCTGGTAAGTAGTCACTCGGTGAATTACTACAAAAAAAGCATGTTTTCTGTCCTGTCCCAAGCTGTAAGGTATCTCCATGCTGAATGACTTGTGGGTTGGCACAGTTTGCAGAGATCACTACTCGCATGGGCAATGAGGGTGGACCGTTTTCTCCAAAGGGTTAAGGAAATGTTTGCTAGAGAAGCATGGGAGAGTGTCTGTGGCTGCCACTGGAAGAGCAGGCTTGTGTTTTCTAGCACTTTCACCCCAATTTAGGAAAGAATGCAAAACTCTCTGTGATGTGAAATACCGAGTCCCTAAGGCCTCCTTCTGCAGCCGTCTCTGTCTGAAGGATCCTGTGGATTTCAGATTCTTTGTGTAACAAAAAGTTGCAGGCACTGCTGCTTAATGACCTCTGAAATGGAATTTTTTTCCTTACAAAATGCCATACTGTATACTTAAGATGCGTAAGAATTACTGGGCCATCACTGAAACAAGAAATTTGATACACTTGCTAACACTTACTGCTGTCTTAGCTGCTTACTTTACAGTATGTTAAAGCACAAATAGACTGCTGGATTGTTCCATTACAGACCATGGAAATACTCACTGTATCTGATTAGGCACATTAATATACAGTATACGTTTATATATTAAAATGTATAACATTTTAGACTTAAGCAAAAGAACGAAGCGGCTGTATATATGAAAGAATAATCTCTTTTTTTACTGATAGTAGTAGTTGTCATTACAAAAAAAACCAGTAGAAAGTATCATTTTGGGAACAGAAAAGATCTTGAGGATTTTTAACCTTAAATGTTGAAAAAAAAAGTATAAAAAATTCCCCAAACCTAGCTTTCATTTATAGAAATGGTTAAAAAAAAAGTAGTTTTTACTTTTCTGCCAAAGTAGGCAGGGAAGGTTGCTATCTGTTGGATGAATCCCCAAATATTTAAAGTTGAGGAACGTGTATGACACGTGATCTATTTTTCTTCATGCTGCAGGTCTTTTTAACAAATGTTCTTTCTGCTTCCAGTTTCTGTGTGATCAAGTACTTACTATGGTATTTTGTAAAGGTTTAATGCGTTGGTCAGTTCTGTGTTGATCTACTTACAGTAGATCACTGTAGATCTACTACACTACTTTGTAATAAGATGTAGGCGTGCACTTACGGACTCTGCAGGTGATGCAAAGTTGGAGTCCATTGCTGAGCCTGAAATGACTTCCAGCTCTTTTCAGGGGTCCAGGAGAATAGGATGAGATTATTACTGAGTGGTAGAAATGCAACGGAATAGAGCAAAGTTATGGGATGAACAAAGACGTCTGTTATAGATTGGGAACCCCTCAATTAGCTGTGTTGGATAAAAAGAGAGAGAATGGGTTCTTTGGGTACTGAGAAGCTGACAGTAAACTCTGAATGTGATTCAGCTGTGACTGATTGTTTTAGGTGCAGTAGGCATGTTATTTGTAGTAGAGACAGAAAAGCATTAATGTTATTTTAAGAGGCCTTGTTAAGATCTCATTTTGAGCATGTGGTCACCTGTGTTCACGTAGAGAAATGAAAACAGGAGTGATGCAAATGAGATTGAGTGGGGTGATGAAGAGAGCTGAGATCCTGTCTTGTAAGTGGCAGGAAAGGACTTGAGCACATTTTTCCTAGCAGAACACGGGAAGGGGCAGGGTAACTTCGTAAAAATGGCTTCAGAAGGAAATATGAGGGAGGACAACACTTACAAAAGTTAAAGCACAATAAATAAATTTTACAAATAGATTCCAAATACATTGGGGCTGAAAATTTGCCAAACTTTCTGTTTGGGGGAATGAAGCTGTGGCATAAGCTTATAAGCGCATCTTTGGAGACAGGGAACCTGAACTAGTTTTTCATTCTCTGGTTTAGGTTTATTAACTGTCAAGGTAAAGGTAGCCATCATCTGTGACTGAAGTTTTTCAGGTGCTCATTGCTATCTTTCGGAGGTTGCAGGGAGGCTGAACCACAGATCTTTATGATGCTTCATGCAGCGAGTTTACACCGAATGGATCCCATGATTCAAAGTGCCCGGGGTGGCCTGCGGGAGCCCCTGTTTGTCACTGGGTGTTTATTCTGCATGTCCCTCACAGTCCCCAAAGCATGAGTTCCTCCATGTAGGCAGAGGGAGGATGTTGGGTGGGTTATAATTAGAGCTTCAGGTGCCTAGCTGGTGTGTCTTTTTATCTTCTCATATTCACTGCTGGTTGAAATAATTTGCCCCAGTCCACCCATTATTGTTGGAAGAGGAATGAGAGGATTTGGATCATCTGAGTATTTTCACCAAGCAATTCTTCTATTCTTTCATACTCACATGAGCCGTAATGGGAAATGGTTGTCAGGAGTAATCCTTTAGAACGTCGTGGATTGGCAGCTTGTTAAAGAGAACCTGATTTATCTAGTCCAGTTCTGTGGTCTTGTGCATCTTCTGGCTTGAGGATGGCTTCTGTAAAGTGCCATTATTTCCTGTGACTTACCTGAAAAAATGAGGTGGAATGAAGTGAGGTAGTTTTCTAAATGTCGTCCTCTGCAAACCTGCTTTTTCCATTGAATTACAAGTCTAGAAATTAATTTAAATGTCACAGAGACCTGTGTAAAAGATAATACTATCTGCTCTCATAGTAGCTGCATATGCAGAAATTGTTATTAAGTTGTCAACCCTTATATTAGCTAGTTATTTTGCATTTTCAGCCACTTTTTATAAGGGAATATGTGTCTTCCAGAGTATACTACTGAATACATGTGAAAGACGCAAAATACATGCATTAAACTGTCAATTTTCCAGTAAAATAATAGCATGCCTGAGGGTTGATATATGTGGTATATACTCCAGTTACTATCTGAGCGTTTATTTAATTATACAATTTCATATAGTTTGTAGGTAGCTTCTATTTAAAAACTAAAAATCACCATAGTGTACTATTGTGTTGCATGAAACTGGAAAGAGAAAAAACAAAATGAATGATGTTTATGCATTTTCCCTTTTTCATTTCCCTGCCTTTTTGTATCAGGAGCTGCTGAAATGGGTTGTGGATTGAACAAACTAGAGAAGCATGATGAAAAACGACCTGGTAATATCTATTCAACTTTGAAGAGGCCCCAGGTAGAAACCAAGATAGATGTCTGCTATGAATATCGATTCCTGGACTTCACGACACTAAATGATAGTAAGTACACAAAATTTTTCTTCAGATTTTTTTTCCTGTTAAAGTTAATATGTTAATTGCTCCATAATGTTTTTTGAATAGTGTGTGTAATAGTTAAGTTTTTAAAATGTCCTTAGTTTCTTCAAGTAAATGCCTTCTTTTCAGCGTAATGCAGACATGCGGAGATGTTACTGAGAATTTTCTGTAAATTTATAACCTTAGAGCTCATTGTAGGTTCTCAGATTTTTGGTTCTTTTGCATGCCCCTCCCATCTCTTTTTTTTTTTTTTTTTTACTTACTATAGTACAGATTTTTTTTTTCCCTTAATTTGCATTTTGTCCAGGTTTCATATGGTAAAGCAATTCAGGTCTGCCAGGTTATATACTTTACTACTTTTTTTTCTTCCTCCCCTTCTGCTCCTTGTGCTCCCTCAGGAGTATTTTGAGAGGTTAAAGTTAGCGTTTTCAGTTTTGCTAACTTACCTTAAATAACTCTTCTGTAGTTATAGATATGTATGAGTGCCACCCATGTGGGTGGAAACATTGTAGTGGGAGACACTGAAGACCTAAAACATCAAAGGGGTGAAAGTCCAGTCAAATGCAATTTTAATCTATTTTTCCTATCTGAAATAGTCTTGCTTTAATTTCCACGTCAATCCACAGATATTTCATTTCTTTCCTTCCTGATTGACACCAAGCATCTCTGCCAGTATTGCTCACACCGTCGCCTGTGCCCTCCTTCACTTCAAAATTAGCCTGTTCTGCAAGCAATTACTCCTCGCACCATTTGGAAATCTGAAGCTTGAGCAGAAGGCTGGGACCTGCTTCTTGCTATATATAAAACAACACAGTACCAAAATCTGTTATAGCTAGCTGGCAGGATGCCAGGTAGAGCCTCTATGCTTTTGCCCTGCAGTGCACTGCTACTTCTCTTGTTTTGCAAGTCAGGTCAAAGGAAAAGCCAAAGCGGTACGTCTCTCACTGTGTGAGACAAAGAGCTGCTGGTATGTCGCTTGATGTGACACCTCTAGTGCAGTTCAGTATGTTCAGCCCAGAGTGATGTGAATTTGTTGTTTTTTAAAACTTGCTGCAAGTGAACTTGAATTTGGGAAAAGGTGGAGATTTGGAATGGGTGGTTGGACAGCAGTGCACTTTTGTAGGCAATGTGGGAGCTGAGAGATTTTTGTCTTCGCAGACTTTTCTTTGTGCTTCTCATCTGTACTCTCAGATTCTTATGTTTGTTAGTATACTAATTGGGATGCACTGCAGTCACTGAGAGCACCGAACAAATGGGAGAGGATTTTTTTTTTTTTTGCATGTTTATGTATTGCAGTTGTTTCTATGTTTATGTATTTTTGTTTCAAAGTGAACCATTTGTCGTTTGGTAGTTTGACAACTTTTACTGAGATGCACTGTATGTTGTGTCATTAGTGAATATGAATTAATATTGAGGGCACACATGTATGGGCTTTTCTGGGATTCTCATCACCATTGTGTCTGATTGCCTCATAAGCTTTGGCGTGTGCATTCTCCTGATACCTCATGAAGTCTCATCTTTGTCACTGTACAGAGGAGGAATTGGTACGTGCGATAGCAATGTGACTTGCCTCAGGCATAGAGGATGTCTGGCACAGAGCAAAAAATTAAACCCAGACTTTCCAAATCTGATTAAATGGATAGATTCATTGTAAAGCATACTTGTATGTTTTTCTTACTCATCGTAGATTGCCTTATTATGATTTTAGGAGGCATAGCTTTAAGAAGACTGTGAGTAGAAGTACTTTTATGAAATTCTTTGGCTTGCCAAAGAGTATTAGCTATCCAGCTCCCAACTGAGTTCTGCTTTGGCATGTTGTATCCCCATCACTCCAGTCTCTAAAGATGCCAGTGGATAGGCAGATGAGGAGGGGATGGGTTGTTGTTCCTGCTTTTTTTCCTTAGTATCACCCACGGCTGTGTGCTCTCAGGATTGGCAGGGCAACAGCTTGTGGTTATGCAGCTCTCTCCCTGTTCATGTCATTGGCTGTATGAAGGCTCATATCCCACCACGTTGTGTTACAATGTTCCAGGTTTTTCTCAATGGTGAGAGTATCACTGTTTCATTTATATTTTTGCTCAGAAATAATCTCTGCAGATAACTAAAGTTAATGAGTGTTTCACCTATGCCTGCATGGATTCAGAGGCTTTTAAAAATGAAGTGCTCACAGTTGTGTACAAAGAACATTTGAATTGTGAAGTCTGTCTTCTGTGAATCTACTTTAGCCCTTTCAGTGTGTATGTATATCCTGACATCATTTTTTCCACAGGTTTTCTGCTTCATTAGGTTTTTAGAATAAGCCATGCTAAATTATGAGTGGCTGCAGAGTATTTTATTGTATCCTTATTCTAGGCCTTATTTACACCACTAGTGAACTTGGCTCTGAAGACAGATACTCAGTTTTCCTCTGAGACTTTTTTATAAAGTTTGCTGCTCTGATAACTATATCTCTCACAAACGTTTAGTCTTAACGGTGAGAAGGATATGATTGTCTCCATGTTGCAAGTGAGAGCTAATACACAGACTACTGCTAGAAGTTTTCCAGGTCCTTAGCGTTTCTTCGTGTGTCCAAAAGAAGCTCTCCTTGACTTCAGATGAAAATGCGGATGCTGGTCACGTTTGCAGTTTGGACTGAATGTATTCTCAAATCTAATATCCAGATAATCAGAGATCACTTCCAGAATGTGATGTATGTTTTAACTGCAGTTTCACGGCATCTAGGTGGACATAAGTTTTCTGCAGCTATATATGGGGAGATACTGCTTCCTTCTCTCGCTTTCTGTCAGCTCTCTGAATTGATTTAACTCATGGACCTGGCAGAAGGCTGTGCAATCTTTTGTTTGGTTATGATCTGCCAGATCAGTGTCTTGTGGAACGGTCTGAAGAATGCTGGAGCTGGTAGAAGTGGTGGGAGTATGCAGTCAGGAGAGGAAAAAGGACCTTCTTTAAATCAGCTCATACTGTTACAGGGATAAAATACAGTCCTGCTCGTCATTTCTCTGCTGTATTAGCCGGAAACTTACCTTTTCTTGCTTGCTGTCTTTGGTTACTGTTTACCTTCTGACATACACAGCTGAAGGAATGTAAGGAAATATGCTTCTTTATTATACATTTTTATTAATTTCCAAACTTGAGCCTTGCTCTGCACTGATGCAGTTGTCCAATGGAAAACAGTGTTTGATCAGTTATTTTAGTACTGTATAAATAGTGCATAGATGCAAAAGACAGAATTAAGGTTGCAATTGTAACCCTCATTCTGGTGTTTCCCAATGTTAGGATTGACTTGGAAGTAAAGTTTCTAGATAAAGATTTCCCCAGCTTTCAAGGAAGTCAGACTATAAAGAGCCCACCAGCTTCCATCGTGTGCCACAACACTGATTATCTGCATGGTTCTTCAGAACTAAAATGGTTAGATTTGCCACTGTCCTTTACTTCTTGGGCAAGTGTGATAATTGATAGTAGCAAAGGGTTATCATCTAGTATAGATTGGCACCTGAGGAATAAGGAGCACTTTGCTGAGGCATTTCAAAACCTTGAGGTGGGTATGCTCGTTTCGAGTTGTTGGCTTTATAATGTCTACTTAGAAGGCTTGCCTGTCTGTTTCTGCTAAAGTTACCTCTTCCAAGAAATCACAGTCTGTCTCCAGTGTTGTTCCTTGACAGTGTCATCCTGTGCTCTATTCATCTGTACTGTCCAAAGCTTGTGGGCTGCTGCTCTCTCCCAGGTGAAATCACACCAGATTTCACCCAAATTAAATTGAAAAAAAATCTCTTTTTTTTACTTGTCAAGAAGACATTAATAGATTTGTAAATTGAATGACTCATTGCTGGGTCAGCAAAATGACAGAAACAGTGCACAGGAAGAGCAGGATCTTTTCCCTGTTAGCAGCAGTGAGCTGTTAGGTTGCCCTAACTGTAACATGTATCTTCATTCCTGGTGTGCTTATCCAGCTCCTGAGGTCTGCACACCTTGCTGTCATCTTGTAAGGCTCGTTCCTTCACTGAGTCAGTCTCACTTGTCATTGTGCAGTCCAGGCCTGCATCACTCTAGCCACTTTCTTCTGACAGGTTTCTACCCTTAGTCATTTCTTCTGCTGCTCCCCCTGAGCCATTCTGTCTCAGAGTCCTGACACTCCCGGTGGTGGCATGCAACATGTGCAGGTAATGCCTCGGAGAGAGTGCATACTTTTTTAACTTCCTCTCAATAGCTTTATCTGCAGTTCGAATGTTCTTCCAGCTCTCTGCTGGCTAATCCTCGCTTCAGAATTGCGCAACTGGGTGCCTTCTCACTGACTTTGAGACAATACTAATGCTAAGTGACAATGAATTTTACAACAATAAAAAATTTGAGGACAGTACAAGGCAGTAGCATTAGATTAATGTTGCAGCTAACCTTTTGGTACAAAGCCAGATGAGACAAATCAGGGTCTGTATGTGTATACTTCAGGCCTTTACTGGAAAAAACAACAAAAAGATTCTATCACCCTCCCCAAAGGTAAAAAAAATTGTTGTTTATTTTGCATCCCTCTCTGTATAAATAAAAGGAGCCGAATAATGGTCGTCTTCTGTCTCTCTTATCCCCAAGTTTTATTGGAAATAAGAGGTAAATGGTGAGCGAACCTGAGGAGGACATCTGCTGACAAATGGAATAGCCTTAATTTAAAGCAACCATGTTTTCAACAGTGACTCTGTGGGGCAGATGGTTTGGTTTGTTATTTCATTTGGAAGAGAAATATTTGAATAATCTGCATTCCTTCCCTGACTCTTATCTGATCCACTTGTTTTGGAAAACTTCACTTGCAGTGACAGGTTATGTAGAAACTGACCTCTGCCTCATATTCATCCTTTATTTCTTTTCTTGCACCTCTGTTCAGTTATGATGACCTTCTGAGAGAAACCAGGAATCTGATAGTTATTAATCTCTTCCCTTCTCCTCAGAATAGTGTAGAGTTTTTTTGTATTTTTATTGACTTGGTTGGAAATTTTTTTTTTTTTTTGCTTGGCTTTGCTTTACATTCCTGTAGTAATTCATTGGCCTGATGGGTTATGACAGGTTTTGGCCTTGAATAAAGTTGGCACGAAACATATGCGAGCCATGTGATGAGTATGAAATGGGGTATAAATTTTTTTAAATGGGGAAAGGCTATACTCTGAACAAGCTGTTTGTGCTATAAAACCACTAAAATCCAGATGTTTTGACTGATGGAATGAAAAATAGCAATGCTTCCCATGTCCCAGAGAAGTTCTAAGTTATAATGTGAATACAAGGGCTTACGGTTTTTATCCTTATTGTCAAGAATTTGTCTCTTTAGTAAAAAAAAAAATCAAAACGAAGGAAAATATTTTAAAAGTAAGGTTGTTGGTTACCTTCCAAGATTTCCACCCTATTTTTTGCTTGTGTTGCAAGTGTTCTTGTCTGACGACATGTATTTTACCAGGGCAATACTCCTAATGTAACAAATTTACTACACACATAAAACCTTCTTATTTGAGGCATTTTTTATATGTATTTATATTTACATGTATGCATATATATATATAAAATTTGAAAGTGTATCTATCTTTCAGGTTCTGACAAGCTTCTGGGTACTATATGATAGTGTTTTGGAACTAGTTATACTGCGCAGAAAACATTTGTTACAGTCTTAATTACAACTGCTGTGGCTGTGCTTTTGATTGATTTTTATTCTTTTTTTTCTTATACAAGACAAGTGTGTGAGTGAACCTTTATAAAAGACATAATTATTATATTGCAATCAATAGTTAAACATTTCAGAATGGACATATTCTGAATTTGCAATTAAATTTCAGTTGTGGGTAGGCTTAAATTAAAAAACCTGTCAATTTTCCCCTCGGAGTGATGAAAGAAGCCTAATTGGAACTTGAAAGTGTTATGCACTGAGAAGTGTGTGAGTTGAGGATAGAGAAGGCATTTTTCCTGTAGAATATGTATGCGTTTTTTATCAGGAAATTATATTTGCTACAGAACATAATACTTACTGTTGACTTCAGTGCCTACCATCTTCCTATCGGTAATTTTTATATTACATTAAGCAGTTATTTGTGCCTGGCTTCTGCTTTCTGTTTTTCTTCAGCATTCACTTAAAAAACCCCAACAAAGTCATCAAAACCAAGCAAAAAACCCCTTGCTTCTCCGAGCAAGTGGCTGTACAGCTGAAAAAAAGAACAAACCCTGCCACCCTACATTTGCCGGTGTTATTACTTGATTTAATACTAGTACAAGCAATTGTTTCCCCATTGGTGAAGTTATTTAATTTCCTGTTTCCTTTCTGTAAGCAAAAGAACATAAATGGAATTGGCGTTCGAGTTTTATATTTCCGGTTGACCAGGTCTCTTACCACCATTTTGTCCTCAGGAGTGATGAAACAAAATTAGAAAGGCAAAATATTGTCAGGTTATTAATGTGATGTGATAGCTTGAACTAGACTGTGTATAGATCATGTACAACAGACTAAAACATTACTTGAGAGGAGATTAATATGTAACAGGTTCACAGCAGTAAGATGATGAGCAGAAGAGGCCAATGGGTTACTTCTGTGTAGTGCAGATTCTGCTAACGCTTCCCCTTTGTTTAAGCTTTGTCCATGTGCATATCTTATTCGACTTAGTCTGATATGCACATGATAAAAAGAATCGGCATAAGGGGTTTGCTGGATCTGGGCTACAGTCCTCTCCATTAATGCAGACATGAAGAAATGAAAGGTTTTGGCTTCTCTTTGTGTTTTGTTTCAAGTGAATTAGAGTCTGTAGTAATTTGTAACCCTTCAGGATTTGCCACTGTAAGTCACAGCAAATTGAAACATTCATGCTGTAGCAGTATATAAAACTTATTTGTGTGTCTTGGGAAACTTGCAATTTGACATAAAAGGAGCATTCCATATGTTAGTAGTTTAATAAATTCAATAAATTACATCATAAATGTAATTGCTCTAAAGAATTGCTAGGAATAATTTGAACTTCTTTACCATGGTTGGTTTTTTAATAAGGATGTATAACAGAGTAAAATCTGTTAGACATATTCTAAGTTCTAAATGCAAGCTTTCCTTTCCATAATTATTGTCTATAGATCCTTGTTACGGTAGACTGTACGCACACATTCTCTCTTACATGTGTATATATATATATAAGCATATCTATCTGCACATCAATAATATGTGTGTAATATATACACACACGTATGTATTATATATGCATTTATATTATTGGGGGGTAATTGAGAGGGGTAATTCATGACGATATGAACATTGAATCTTTTACTTTTTGCTGTATGGCTACGCTTAATTATATTACAACAAAAAGTACGAAGAGCTTTATTTAAAGTCCTGTGATGACTGTAGCAGAACTGGGAATAGGTCCTGGGCAGTCAGGTGCTCTGGTGGCTAGGTCATGGCCTTCAAAGCACCCTTCTCACTGAATCTAAAGCAATAAGCTGGTCAGTATTATGAATTAAACTTCCTAGCCCTTATCTTAACTGTTAACATACCTGCAAAAAAGCTTTACCTTTCACATACTTTCAAATAATAAAAAAAATTGCTAATATTGCATGTCTCCTCAAAATCCAACTGAACTGTGGCACTGCTATTTCGTGTT
This sequence comes from Steatornis caripensis, assembly GCA_013398225.1. Classification (NCBI taxonomy): domain Eukaryota; kingdom Metazoa; phylum Chordata; class Aves; order Caprimulgiformes; family Steatornithidae; genus Steatornis; species Steatornis caripensis. Next base: position 91,906 of record VZSC01017616.1, on the reverse strand, counting down.
AGAATATTATAGGCTAGATGAAAGCTTAGATACAATATAGTATGTGTATTAGAAACCTCAGTATGTTAAAGAGTTCAGGTATGATGTGTTTTGGAACTGTATTTTCAACTTGTGATTGGAAACACGGTTTTCTTTTAGATGCTCTTATGGAATCTCACCCAAATAAATCTAGTTATGTAATAGCTGCTTTTTCTATACAGATTCTGCATGTGTAGTTGGTTAATGGGGGTGTACTGATGAAAAGTGGACTAGGGAGAGAAGGAACATCTGCAGGGTGTTTTCTGTTTATGTGTCTTCCACATTGTGAAAAAATATGGGTGCTCAATAGTTGTGTTTGTACTAACTTTCCTAGTCTGTACCCAGTCTTAGACTGAAGAATGGGTAGCTACAATACTCCATTCTTACTCTGCAGTTGTTGATTGCATCTACTGTGTTAGCTGGAGCTTCTTCTTAATGTACATAATGAATTCTGGCAAGAGATGCAATACTGTACATCACACTTACATGAATGTTGTAATTCACTCGCATCATGGAAAAATGGTTACAGATCTGTCTAAAAAGAGCTCTGAACTTCCAAGAAACTTTCTCTTTCATTGAGCAACTCAGGAATTGCACATGATCATTCTGAGTGGCCCTGTCCTCTCTTTTGCCTGTGGCTTTTCACATTTTTCTAATCTTCATGTGGTTTTCATCCTCCTGATGCTGTTCAGGAGCCAAAGAGCCGGACTTGACAGTCTGCAAGACTGGTAGACAGGCATTTCTGATGGACTGGTGAAATTCTTCAAGCCACAGCGGCCCAATCCTGTTTTCTCAGAAACAGAACTTCCCCTGTGTTTAACTGGAACAGGAGATCACACAGTGGCTTCTAACTTTGAATAATAAAAACCTCAGGGTTTTATTATGGGAGAGAAGTGATTAGGAGTCATCTCTGTAGTAGTCTGCTTAGTCTTTTTATGACTTGTTACTACAAATTTCTTGACATTTGCCAGACAAAAGATGATACACAACATCTATGTGATATTTTAATTTTAATAGAGTTCTTAACCATTTACTCTTTAAATAACTGTTGTTGTTTAGCTAAAATCGCAGGCAAATGAAAGGTTTAGAATTTGGTAATCCTGAGTGGAGCAAAGCCACTTTGAGGGAAAACAGGAATTGTTGGTGTCGGCTGCTCTTGGCTGTGAGAGGTAGTTTTTCTTAATCATACTGAAGAGAATGCTGAGTAGATGTACCTTGATTGGGATTTTTTCTGTTTGCATTTATTTTTCTATCTTCCTATATGAAGAATAAAGAGTCTCTGTTGTGATGGAAACAGTGTGGACATTAGCTATTTCACACAACCTATAAGAGTGTCTCGATGGGTCAAACCTAAGGGTCCACATAGCTCAGCAATGGCTGGTGTTGGGCTGTGCATATCTTAAGCCAGTAGTGTGGTGCAGGAGGACTAGACAGCCAGGTTGGAGTAGTTGCTTCGGGAGTTTACACTGCATTAAAGGCATTTGAAGGTTTTGCCTTGGACAAAAGTTAGTGTCCTCCTGCCCACTAAACCTCCTGCTGCATGTTTCAGAGCAGCCTGAAGGAAAGCTATCCCATGTTTGCTTTCTGGCTTGCAAGCCCTTCTGGGGGCCACTGTAGGAGATGACATTTTGTCCCAATATCTGTCTCCCGCAGATGACTGTAACTTGTAATTGCCTCTGCCAGTGACACTTGTAAAGAGATTTCACATGCAGAAACAAGTCGAATTTCTGTGCTGTTCCAGATTTGTTTTGTGTTCCTGCTTTTTCATACATGCTACCATTGCACCTACTGCCTGATGACTTTTTTTCCTGAATTTTTTGCCGCTGGCAAAAATGATGAGCATCCTCCTGAAAATGTGGCAGCTTACTGTGTGAGCACACTTCAGACGAGCTGACTCCCTCCTGCTCCCTCTCTACGTTTGTCTGCGGAGGAAGACATGGACTGTGCTTTACTTTCTTGAGTTTTCACTCTTCCGTGTGCTCTGCCCTACATCCTGGGTGTGGGACACAAGGTTGGACTGGTAGAGCTAGTGGTTTGCCTCCCTGCACCAAGGATGGTGTGGTGTTGCTATTGTTACAAGCTACTGCCATGACTTTGCCATTACTGGATGAAACTTTGGGAGTCTAAACCTGCTCTCACAGGTATGGTTGTCTCCCTATGGAGTCCCATGATTGCAGTATCTATTGGTGAGTGGCTAACCAGTTTGGGGAGGGAGGGAAAATTTGTAGTGGGCAAAATCACAATCCGGGTCTGCAGTGGCATCCTCCAAATGCTGTTCCAAACACTGCCCATGCAGAGGGGAAACAGCAGAGCTGAGTGTCTAGAAGTAAGGAGATTCAGTCTTGTCCTAGTGGCATTTGACCATTTATAACTTTTAGGTGGGCATAGTTACTTTGTCTCTTCCCTGACTCTCAAGGCCTGTTTGACTTTTTCTTCCTGTTGACGGATGCCTTTGGCTGCTGTCTCAGTGGCCCTCAGGAAACCTAACAGGTCTGAGTTGTTTGCTGAGGAAAAGTGTAGCTGAAACATAGAAGCAGCATGCCATGCAGGAAAACAGATGGGTGAGGGTGAATCTTGTGCCCTGCTCTTCTCAAAAGTGACAAAGGAGCAAAAACTGACAAAGAGAAGAGTAATAAACTCTGTCCTGTTCCCCTGGCTTGGAGAGGAGAGACTTAAGGACAAGGAAGGGCGGATTAACTTCTGCAGTATGGAGACCAGCTCTCCTCTATTCTCAACAAGGAAACATGCATCTTTCCCTGGAAAGCATCTGTTCCTTCCCTGCTTTTCTTTTAGCTTGCAGAGGAAATGGCCTCTCAGTCCTGTTCCTAGGCTTTTGGCTGAAGCACCCTGTTCAGAGCAGGACCGTGCTCTGTCAGCTGCGTGATAGGCTGTCAACACTCAGCTGACATGTCAGCTCGTATGAAGCTCCAAAGGGTCTTCATAGTCAGAATCCTTCAATCCTAGAAACAGCCTCCGCACCCTTTCCCACAAAAAATGCAGCAATCAAGATGTCTGCCAGTCCTGTGATGAGTGGTAACATCCCTAGCCCAGGCTCCCTGCCATAGCTTTCCTGCTGCGTCACCCCGAAAAACATGGATGCTTTAGGCTTCTCTGCTGAAAAAGTGGAGTGGAAGGCACAGCTGTAGCTAAACAGCAATGGATCCACAAAAGAGTTCAAGCAAGACCTTGGCCAGCTTAATTCTCAGAGAGGACCAGCGTGACCCAAAAGTTATAAGAAAGTGAACAGCAAAAGAGGGGAAGTGGGATCTGGAACTTCTGGAGTGGGGACAAAGATAGGGAAAAAGGGTGATGAGGTGCTGATATGGCCTACATCGGAAGCATTCCCCAGTGGACTGGCATGTCCAGAGGATTAACTTGAGCAAAAACTGAACAGCAGAGCCCAACTTGGGCATCTGGCGCTGCAGCTACAGTCATGGGGAGAACACGAGAGGTATGTACCCTGTCTGCAGGCTGCATGCTGAAATGGGGAATAAAAGCAAGTCTGTATGCAACATCCTTGCAGTAAATGCGCCACTCCCCGCAATACAAAGTGGCTCATCCATGCTATGGGCTCTCTACAGAGGGTCATGCACACAGCTGAGAGGAGTTCCGGGAGCAGGACCATGTAGCTGCTGCTTGGTATGTGACCAGGTGACTTTTCATGAGTGCAGAAGGGAAGGGCACTGTCCTGATGGCCTTTGACACCTGTTGCTACATCTTCCACAGAGGCAGAACTACCCTGGCCCGAGCCTGTGCTGTTGTAGGTCATGGACCTGGAGACCTTGAACACTGTGTGTAGTGTCATTGTTGTGATGTTGACCGCTGTGTTCCCCTGTGTTTGGGCAGGGAAGGGGCTTCACAGCAGCATCTCTGTGTCTGAAAGCCTGAGAGGGCTGTGTATGGGTGACACTTCATATGCTCTGCTCACTTTGTTGTTAGCATAGATGTCATACACGATGGGAAGAGGAGATGAGGCCTTCAGAAAGGAGGAGGCATCAAGAGAAAGTAGGGCAGATAAAATAGGGAAAGAATATCAAGGCACAGGAGGAGCTGAACACACAAACCTTGAGGGTGATGGGTGACAGTAAAAATGGAGGGACGTATATCATTTGACTTGTTAAGTAGAAAGAGAAGACGTGGCATCGCATGAATTTCCACTGTTTTGGCAGCCTTCTGTTGCCCGAGGTGTGGCTTTTTGTTGTGTTGATATCAATGAAGCCTGTCAGGGACTGTGGATGTCACTCTGACAAGATTTGAGTTCTGAAGAGTTCTGCTTGAATGAAACCCATGGCATTGTGCACAGGCAGGCACATGGCCTTGTACTGAAGAAGACAACTTAGATTTCTGAGTTCAGATCCCTTTTGGATCTTTCATGACAGCTTGTTTTATTTTTTGAATCTGAAAGAGACATCACAAACCTCCCCTGAGTGTATTAGACTTATTTCATTACTGAACAGGGAGAGATTACTTTAATCCTTAAAATGCTATAATTTCTAGGAAAGATCAACATTTGATTTAAATTTTATCTGAAGAGTAACGTGAGAACATTTAGGTAGTTTAAATCTATCATGTCTCTTGTGCACGGAAACTGCAGGATTTCTCATTTTCTCTGCCCAGTTCTGTAAATAGGTAGAATTGTTGCTTTAGCAACAAGCATAATTGTGACTGCAATTTAAATTAACGTTACGAATATTGTACTCAGCAAAATAATGTAGTTTGTAAACCTTAATGATTGTGTCTCAAGTGTTAACTGTTCTTCAGGTTAGTTGTCTCCTGGCATTTGCATGGATTTTGTGTGTGAATGCCTGACCTGCGTTTTCTTTACCTTGACTTGGTACAGAGAGAGGCATTGATCCTGTCTCTGTGATAGTGTATTATCTACATGAGACCTTTGTTTCTGTTTTGTTTTCCAGTGCCTGTGTGTATGTGCGTAGGTGATAGGTAGGCTAATAAGTGTTCTGTCTGTACAAGATGTAAATGTGCTGCCAAGCAAACATCTCAAACTAAGCCTGGTATAATGTGCTTTTTTGCATTAGGTCTTAGTTTAGTGCTCCATTCCAGATGCTTCTGACACCTCCTTGCTGGTTCATGGCTGGTCTGCAGCAATTTCAGAACTCTTTGATGTGATTTCTTGGTGAAATACTGTTTGAACATTACTCTCTTAAAGCCAGAACATATTACAAAGCTGATAAAGATTAATGCAGGCATCCAGATTGTGTCCTTCACTTTAAGTGGTGAGGCAGTCTGGAAAACTGTTCATGGCTCGTGGAGGACAAGAACTCTGTAGCATTTGCTGAGCACAGTGCTAGTCTTGCTTCCAGTTTCCAAGCTAGCTCCTTTGGCACTTGTTCAGGTATCTTGGCAAAACCCTGGCATGTATTGTATATTGTTGCCCTGTGTCTTAAACACTAAACACAAGTCTCAGTGACTTGGTTTCATATTATTACAGTCATACAAATATGTGATTTAAGAGAAGTCCAGGTGACATAATTACTACATGAAATTGCAACTTGCTTTCTGTGATTTAACTTGTACATCCAGCAAACTCTTGGTTTGTGCGCAGTCATGCTTTTGCAAATGATTTGGTACTTGTAACACACTGTGCTATATGATAAACTCAGGATCAGCTGCAGTGTTGGGGTTTTCCCAGCCATGAGGTGGCATATGAGAAATTTCAGCTGAGTCCGAATCTTACTCAGCTGCTGTAGCTAGCTGGTCTGGCTCTTGCTGGTAGATGGTAACCCATGTGCTGTGATAAGGTCTTGTACAGGAACTGCAAGTGTAAGACTTCCCAGCCAGTTGGTTTTTGCAAACCCTGCTTATTTCATATAAATCGAGTTCTGTTTAGTTGAAATTGTAAAGAACTCTCAGCTTCCTTCCTTTCCTTCTCCCAAATAATCGTCCTCTCAACCTGAGGCTTGCAGTGATAAGCTACAGATTCTTGTTGAAAGAAATGGTCCTTTCAAGGGGAAGAGAATCTCATTAAGCCTTCGCTGTGAGGTTCAGCTCTTGATCAACACATGAAATACAAGTTTGACAGTCATCAGGAGAGTTAAGAACTGTAGAAGTATTACCTGTCTCTGTTAAACAGTCATCAGTTGAAAGAGTTCATCTCAGTGTGAGAATACAGAGGCTTTTGTGTGCTGTGTGGCACATAAAAAATTAAAGACATCAAGGATGTGAGAAGTCCTAAAGATGCCATGCGTTTCCAAATGAATTGATAAAAGGCCTTAAATCTGAAAGAGAATGAGGTATGAGGTTTACAAATAAATAGATGGAATTTTGAGAAAGTTAGAGATAAGCCAAGATACAGTTGCTGGTAGAATATAAATAAACAGCAGTCTACTGCTGTAGTTCCTTGGTTGCTAAGCCCTCTATTGGTGTTCTTTTATTTCAACAATTGTTTCCTGAATTTCTTAATAACAACTGATATAAGAATTGACAAATAATGCTAAATTGCAGGGGTTAATTCACTTGCAATTACTGTACAGATTATTAGTAAGCAAAAAAAATTAGCATCTACTTTTATCTCAAATCACAAAACAAAAGAACAAAAGAGAGTGACAGAATAAATGGTCTTTTGTTAAGTTATTGTCTCATAAAGTTTGGAACTGTGTCAGAATTGCTTTTTTGTTTTGTTTTGTTTTTGTCATTTATTTACTTAGGAATGCTCAGCTCAGATGCAGCATCTGTCTTTCTCTGCAGTCCTTCTACCCGATTTTTTCCAGCTGGGTTGAATGCCTTGATGAAGCTTTTCAAATGATCAAATAGATAAAATTGTACACGTTCTGTGGGATTATTTTCATTGTTCCTCGCCACATGTTCACTGAATAAAATACTTTATAATTGTAAGACTTTGTTTTCAAGCTGCACTCTTGCACTACTTGTCAGCTTTGTTGTTTGTTTAGTTTTTTTATTATAGTAAATTTTTTGGAAAAATTGGTCTGCTCATCAACAGATACTTTCAGGGAACCTTTCCAGAACCATTGGTGAAAACTCAGACTCTTTTATCAGTGACACTTCATTATTAGCCAGTAGCATATCTGTCCTTTCCTGACCTAAAAGGACTTAGAAATTATTCTTTCTTTTGCAGAATACACTTACGAATGGAGAGAAGTAAAAATGTCTTCAATGTGGGCTGTCATATGATTAGAAGTTAGAGCCATGTGAGGCTGCTTGTGACCTCTCTTTGGCTTGCATTATTAGGAACAGTGAGAAAACAGTATTAGCCAAGGCACAGAGGCACCGTGCTTTGCACGCTTTCACAGGTTTGCTCCTGATGTATTGCCTGTACTAGCAGTGGCTGACAAGAGTAATTGTGAACAGTTCTGTTGTTGTATGCTGACTGTGAATATGCATCCTCATGTACCACTGTGCCACCTATGAAGTTTTGTTTCTATTCCTTGTAAAGGGAACTGAGAATTTGACCTTTTTATTTGCTTCTGTATTTTATTACTTAATCAGTAAGAATGTGCATTTATGAAACCAGTTTTTTGATGTCACTAACCCGAAAGGGATCCTATCGAGGGGGTAAGGAAAGTCTTAGATCTTAAGATTGTCTGCATAATGCTTTTTAATTACCACCTTCATACCATGAAAGAATTCTGTCCCTGTTGGACAGGACATCTGTTACATATTTATTGCATATACTTACTACTTTGGGATTACATTATAACTTCAATAACTCATTCTTTGGCAGCTTTGAAGGTAAGGTGTCTCTGCTTCTTGCCTTTTAATTTCTAATAAATGTTTTAGATGCAGCGCTTTTTCTGACAGAAATACACTGAGAAATAAAGGCAGAATGATGCCTCCTCATAAACATTTGGAGAAATACTTTGCTACTCTTTCCACACAAAGTTGCAACAACAACAATTTTATTGCAAAATTAAAAAATAATGATTTTGCTTTGGTCGTTCCAGTCTAATGATGCTTGAATTTGTGGCCATTTTCCCATGACCCATATTAAACAACGGATTTGCATGCTATCAGTGTTACTGTGTGGGAATTCTTCACTTGAAAACAGAAACTGGCCACATTTTTCTGAAACGAGGGAGTAGGAGTTCAAATTCTGGAGAGTGACAGGAAAATTCGCTCTAAGCAAAAAAAGCAGGGTTTTTTTTGCCAAGAAAAACTTTTTTCTTTAGTAAATCCATCACCCATGCTCTAGCAGACTTGCTTAAAAAAACAAAACAGTACTTTTGGGAAGTGCTTTGTTAACTTTTAACAGCCTTTTCCACTACTCTTTGGCTTTCTATCAAGTGTTCTTGCCAAGTTGAAGTGATGTGGTATGTTTGGCAGTTACATGCTTCTTTTAGGTGCCAGTGGTGAACTATTGCTTGCTAGTAGTTTTCAGTATTCTGTGAAAGCCTTATCTCTGTTAAATACACCGTTAGAGGTGTTACAGAAGGCAATTTCCCATAATACGTTTTGCAGAATTTTCTTTTCAGGTCCTTATTTTTGAAAATTATTTCTTTTTCAGAGAGTTTGGAGGTGGTAATGCAATGGGTTTTTCTGTTTTGTTTCTGAACCGATTTCCTAGGGAAACAGAAGTTAAAAAAGGCTCACAGTCTGTCTGTCTCATTTCTCCAAATAATTATAACCACATAATTTCAAACTAATTTGCTAAAAGTTTTTAAAGACAAGTAGGCTGCTCCTAATTTTGTGGAAGCTGTGAGTTGGGCAGAGGAGAGAGCTGTATTGATCACAGAAAGGTGAGGAGAACCAAGCCATGCACACTCTCCTTGGGGAGAGCCTGTTAGCCAGTGAGAGTGTATCACTCCAACATAGCCACAGAATCGCTGTTTCTCATCAATTTGAGGAATCCAAGGGGTAGGAAGAACAGAGAAGATGGGAAATTTGAAGTTGTGGCCTCAACTGAGGCCTCAGTTGGAGAATAAAAACCTCATCAGTGGGAATCACTTCATTACCTATGCTAACGGAAAAAAAAAGTGAGTAGGAATTTGTATAATAGCACTATATATAGTGATACAGATAGCAACAAAGTCAGCAGGAAGTGTTTTATCTAGTACTGGTTTTAATTGGATCTTTAACCACCTTTGTGTACCAATAGAGTCGGCGAATCCAATAGCATACTGACTGTAAAGTAGATTCCTCTTTGGCATAGCTCTAACTCTCCCTCACCTCGATTCAAAAGGGCACAATTGCCTAATCTGTTGCAAAGTAACTGATCCATTTGGTGGTTCTAGCTTTATATCTTTTGGAATTAGTTTTAGTTTATGTGATCATTCTAGGAATCGTCAATGAGGTAATACATGGCTCCTCCATGTGCCAAATTAAACAGGAACTGTTGAGGAAATTGCTTGATAGGGATTACTGCCACCCTGTATTTTCATACATTCCCATGCAAATCTTCACATGTTAACTATGTTGTCGGAGAGAGGGTTTCCTGGGGAGGAACAATCCCATGTGCCAGTACAGGCTGGGGGTTGACTTGCTGGAGAGCAGCTCTGCGGAGAAGGACCTGGGAGTGCTGGTGGACAACAGGCTCACCATGAGCCAGCAATGTGCCCTTGCGGCCAGGAAGGCCAATGGCATCCTAGGGTGCATTAAGAAGAGTGTGGCCAGCAGGTCGAGGGAGGTGATCCTCCCCCTCTACTCTGCCCTGGTGAGGCCGCATCTGGAGTACTGTGTCCAGTTCTGGGCTCCCCAGTTCAAGAGAGACAGGGAACTACTGGAGAGAGTCCAGCGGAGGGCCACAAAGTTGATTAGGGGAGTGGAGCATCTCTCGTATGAGGAAAGGCTGAGAGAGCTGGGTCTGTTCAGCCTGGAAAAGAGAAGGCTGAGAGGAGATCTGATCAATGCTCACAAATATCTAAAGGGTGGATGTCAAGAGGATGGGGTCAGACTCTTCTCAGTGGTGCCCAGCGACAGGACAAGGGGCAATGGGCACAAACTGGAACACGGGAAGTTCCACCTGAACATGAGGAGGAACTTCTTTACTGTGGGGGTAACAGAGCACTGGAACAGGCTGCCCAGAGAGGTTGTGGAGTCTCCTTCTCTGGAGATATTCAAAACCCGCCTGGACGTGTTCCAGTCCAACCTGCTCTAGGGGCACCTGCTTTAGCAGGGGGGTTGGACTAGATGATCTCTAGAGGTCCCTTCCAACCCCTACCATTCTATGATTCTATGATTCCTGTGAGAATTTTAAGCAGCGAGGATTTGGATCACAAGATCTTCCTCTTCAGGCCTATTTTGCTGCAAATATCAGAAAAGCTTTAATTCCCACTGGATTGCTGCCTTCGATGCTATAGGGTAGCTGAGATCTCCAAGTGGCTCATTGGTGGCACTGAGAGCAAGTCTTGTGAGAGTGATACGAGGTCTACCGTGACAGTAAAATTTAAATCTTTGTTGTGTAGAGACACAGGCTCTTCACTTGAAATTCACATGCCCTAACAGATGTATTCTTACACCTTGCAGTTATAGGAACGTATTCCCGTTATCAGTACAGCTGAACAAAGTGTAGAAGTCTGGGGCAGGAGACCTAAGAGGAATGGTAAATACTTTCTGGAGAACATTTTGCATTTGTTTTTTCATTGCAGTTCCACAAGCAGGCCTAACAATTGGAAACAAAGACATATCTGATTTATTTTTTATTCATTTGTAAACTTTGGAGTTTTCCTGGAAAGTTTCATGGAGCTAGACCGATCAGTTTTGTTTCTGTTTATAATCTAACAGCTGTTGTGTGTTCTGGGTCTTGTGTAGGTGCCCATGGAAGTGTTTATCTTAGAATCACTACAGGATAATGCGTTTTAAAATAATTCAAATGCATTATATCTCACTTTCCTCTGAATTTAATTTACCTGCCCCTGAATATCTCCTGTTTATATTGAATTTCATTGTGTAGCATTCTCTGACCCAACTTTCTTTTTCAAACATAACCAAACCTGGGGCCAAAATCTAATTGATAATATACCTTCAAGTAACACTGCTTGCTTAGTTCTACAATGTATGTTACATTTTTGGCTGCTTTAACATTTATTTAGTTTTGCCAGTAAAGCTGAAATCAATTTAGCAGACATTTATGAAAAGCTACAGGATTTCCCAAATAGGGGAATTTGATTTAAAGGAGCACCTGAAGAACATTGAGAAGTTACACTTTATGTTATCTTCCAAATGAAAACCACACGTAATTTGGAAATGTCTTCTCTTTATCTGAAAATTAAAATATTTCAAACCAGGAAAAAGATAAAAAGATGAAAGTCACTATGATACTTTAATTATTCTAATTTAAAATATTAAGTGCTTAGTATGTATCACTGCCTTTTGAAGAAAAGGAATGTTATTGGTTGATAAAGTCAAGAAACGAGAACATCTGAAATAGGGTAATACATGGACTTTAGTGACAGGATTGGAAAAAATCTAGCTTTCTAGCTTTTAAAAAAATCAAACAAACTTGGCACGCAGTATAATCCTAAATACGATTTTACAAGAAAGACTGAAAACACCTATTACAACAGAAAGGGAAAATGTATGTGGAACACTGGAGATTTAAAGTGAAAAGAAACAGAAATCTGCAGGTAACATTTGAATAAAGCCTTCAAGCATTCATAAAGCTATCTGTCCTTTTCTGTATATATAATGCAAAGTGTTACGTATAAAATATATACAGGCATGACCTGCCAAGAGGATTTTGGTTTCCCTGGAGACTGTCAGTTCTCTGTTGCACAGGTTACCTTGGGGAATAAGAGCTATCTTGATAAATCCAAACCTTTCTTCTTGAGATTATTGAATATGTCAGTGAATTTAGATCTTTGTGTTGAAGGCTGAATTTATAAAATGCAAACTTCTAAATATTCTCTCTAATTTCCAGTTATTTCTTCTGGCATGTACTTATGATACACAGCAATTATCTTGTGAACTGGGGAAAAAAAGCTACTTTATTGTAACACTTCCTTGGCAATTTTATCTTCTTGTTTGTCTGAGTCGTGCCTAGTCTTTAATTTTGTGTATCATGAAAAACGTACATCAAATCATAGTGCATGCATTCAGCCACAGTTACCGGTGTTGACTTCTTTCTCCCTTTTCCTTAAATGTTTTGGAATCCTCTTGTCATTTTTCAGTTTGGAAACTAGGCTTCAATCAGATTTATAGTTATTAACTATCTCACGAGTATGGGGAAAAAATCCATAATATAATGCATGCAACCTACTTTGTTCATTTGTGCTTGATTAAAAATAAAAACAGTAATCTGAAGGTTGTTCTCAGTTGGTTTGGGTGGAAATAGATTAATGTGAACCTTTCTGCTTTTTAATTCCTTGAATAGTCAGCACATGCAGCGTTTTGTTGACAATAGGATATAGTGATTTGGAAAGCTTAGAAATGCTACAGTTTCAGTTTCAGAGGAGATTTTTCTCATCTAGCAAAGTATACTGTGAAATGAATAAATTGGGCATGATTTAGAACTTATTAAAATAGGCAATTTTTTGTACTCTTCTGAGGATATTATCTGTGCTTTTTACAGTTCTTCTACTGCAGTCCAAGTTCACTTACTGTAAAATTTGCAAGGAATACAGTATTACTTCTTTGTTATATTCTGCAGTTCTAAAATCTGAAATGAAAGTTTGCCAGAAATATGGGAAGAACATAAAAGTGAAGCATAAAACAGAGAGGAGGAGAGGAAAGGGAAAAGGAGGTGCGTTATGCCAGGAAGAAAAGATGTATACGTATTAAAAAGAATGGGAGGAAGAGAATAAGAAGATTCTGTAGGCTGCGGGGTCAGCTGTGAAACTCGCTAGTGTCCATTAGTATTGCTGGAAAGAGAAATGGCGAGTGCATTAGCCAGAGAGGAGTCAAAGCAAAAAAGATGCATCGGTCTTCCAAATTCTGTGATGCCACCAATTCTAAGGTATCAGAAGATCTCTTCAGTGATTTTTACTTTTTTTTCCCCCTTGGGTAGCTCCTTCTTCCTTCCTTTTTGAAGTATTTAGTTACTGGCTACTTGCTGTGAGGAGACATAAGTTGCTGCACTACTGGTGGAAGTGACAGGAAGTCCTGTTGCACTACTTCTTAAGATGTTAAAATGAACGGCATTCAGTGTTTGACTTTGGCAGCTAAAGTGTTGCCATCAGATTAACTTGATGTCTAAAGGCTTTAGGGCCGGGAACCAGTACATTTTTGGGGGTCGGAAGTAGATGTGAATGAACATGCTGGCACTTCCTGTAGTTCAGAATTAACCCCTTCTCTCCTCTGTAATTCAATGTAATACTTGCCTTTTGGAGCTTATACAGATAACGAGTCTGTATGAATAAAGTATTGCAACTCTCAACACTTTCTCCTTTTAGTTAGACATAATTTGAGTTTTCTTGGATTTGTGAAATGTAAATGATCTGTCTTTATTGTCTCTGTGTTTGGACTGCATCAGTTCAGAAAGTAGAACCAAGTGGGAGGGAGGGACAAATAAAAATATATCATTTCAAAGAGCTGCTCAAGTACAGAAGGGATCAGATTTGGTTCTTTTTTCTGTGCCCAGTTTAGCGAGAAGGCCTTCCCCTTTTTCATCTTTCATTTTGCCTTTTGCATGGTCATGAACCATTCTTGCGTCTAGTACATGGTCTTAATTTTGCCCGTTTTTCATAATTCTGCCCACAAGCTAATATATGTAAGCTGTGAGTCATTTAAAACGACCTGTCAATTTATTTAGGTAACTAAATAGGTTGTTTCTTCGCTTAGTGGAGGTGATAGCCTGGGTATTTGCTTTTTTTCTGAAACACCAAAAATGAAACTCTCTCATATATGATCATGTCATGTTTGTGGCAAATATGTCCGGTTCTTAACATGTTTATCTTATGCTTGCAAGATACAGAAATGAAACTTTGACTGGACGACAAGATGCAATGAGATTAGACGATACAATTGATTAGACAAAGTTGTCTGATCTCATTGCATCTGTGAGTTATCTTAGTATTTTCTCAATTTGACTAATGCACATATCTACTGATTCCTAAAGGGAAAAAAAAGAGTCTTGGTGTCTGTGTGTGTACATACACACACAAATATATGTATGCATACATATATACACATATATCTATATACACATATTTCTATACATTCATACTTTCAAAGGGCATATACGCAGTTTCACAGTCTTTCTGTGTTTTTTCCCCTCTTTACCTTCTTAAGACACCGTGCTTTGCTTTTGAATATTTTTAAGTTCCATTACTACATTTTCCCTAAAAAACACTAGGAGCTTATTTAAAGTCCTGATTTCTCTTTCATATTCATTCTTATTTTCTTTGATGGGGACATTTATTGTATTTGTCTTGAAGATTGAAAGAAAAACCACTGAGAATGTCAGCGTAACTGGAAAAGCAACGTGGTATATTAACATCCAGTGTCTTGCCTCTGCCGATGGCCTGAACAGTAATGCACCCAGACTGTCTGTATTGTCTTCAAAATTAAGGAACCTGTATATATGCCTGATGGCAGCTCAAGCTCTATTAGAAAGGAAAATAGACTATAGTACAACTTGTATAGTTGTTACTCCAAAATCTTGAGCTTTTAACTCATTAAATTCTAGCATTAGTGTGTTTTGGGTAATTAAAGCTGTGCGATACTGCCAGAAGCACCATATGTTTTCTGCTAGGTAAGTTGTACTGCATTTGCTTGGTAGGTTTTAGTTCAGAAACAGTTATTTGGAATTCCTCACAAAACTCACCAGAAATCTGTTAACTGCTTTGTGTTCTTCAAGTTACATTATTTGTGGCTTTGCCTTCATTTTCATTGGAAGTATTCTGATTCTGTGATAGGTTTTTGTTTCTGTCACTGACAAGAAACCATTTGTGGGTTGAATGGGTAGTAACAGTTAAGTGAGAGTAACGTGACTGCATTGTTTTGCCGTGCAAACAACTTGTGCTGCATAAAAGAGAGTTCCTTAGTCTTTGTAACAAAGAATGAAAATTTGCAGTAGATGTCTTAATATTTTTTTTTGAGATTGATGCTGGTTGGAAATAACTGTGTTCTCCCAGGATCAGTCAGTAAGTGTTTTGATAATATTCAAGTAACAGTTTGCTTTGTGCTCTCAAGAGTAACAAATTGGCCTTACCGAGCCGTAATAGTTGGAAAGGGCTGTGATCTGGATTCCTTCAGCAGTTCCAAACCAACTGCTACATAAGTCAGGTGAAAAGTGCCTTAAAAATTTTCTTATTTATAGTACAGAGAGGGGATCTTTTCCACTCTATGCTGCATTGTTAGACAAAAGCCAACAACTCACGATAGATTTTCACTCTGCACCTTACTCCGAGTGAATTCTGACGTTCACCCACCTTTCTGCAAGGAGCTGCGGTACTGTTCAGCACTCAGGGCCTGCGCAGATAAACCCGAGGACTTTGGCAAACCAAAAAGAGACCTGATAGGGTGGTCCTTCATTTAGCAGTCAGCATTCAGCTTGCAGAAACTAGCTGCTCCTAGTGGCATTGGTTTGTTTGTATATCCTCATTGTTGTCAGTGTGCGCCTTCTGTCACTGCAGTTGTAGCTTCCAACAAGAAATCACAGTTCCAGTAATACAGGTAATTCCAAAATGTCAAGTGGAGTGGAAATTAACAGAACCACTGAAAACATGTGCTTGTTTAACCACCTTGATGATGTAAAACATTACTATATTACTTTTATTAACTTCTGGACATTATCCAAATTAAAAACTTTGCTGCATTTGATACGTTCTGACAAAATTTTTTTGACTGGCCCTAATGCAAAGGCAATGTTTTGCTCTGCTAGAACTTAGTCTGCTTTAGATTTGATTTCTTTAAATTAAATTAAAGTTGCTGGAAAGGAATTGATATTAAATTAAGAATTGGTGATTCTTATACTAAGTAGAGGAAGTGTGCTTGCTTTTGTATTCTACAGAATGATCAGGGCTGTTACAAACAACCACAACCATGCTTGAGAAGTGCCCTCTGTGAAAGCATGGGAAATACTGTGGGCTCAGGCCAGATTTATGTGTCTGCTCACCCAGGTGCTGGATGATACTCTCTCTTCCCACGTTATTGTCTCCATTCGTGTTGCTGTTTAGCTTCCTGCTAGCAGACATGCAATTACGACCACCTTGGTAGGCTGTGTGAGGCACAGCAGAGTGAGCTAATGCCGTTTTCCATGAGATGGTCAGTAAAGGCAGGGGGTAAATAGCCAGATGTATTATAAAGCCCTGCAGGACATCAGTGGATGGTGTTGGGGTAATGACTGTATTACCGTATGGCCATAATTTTGCTTGTATCTTGTTTCATCGTACATGCTTGTTGCTAGATCTATTAAGGACTGTAGATGCTAACACCTGGCCACTATCCAGATTATTTTAGGTGGTGTCCTATGTGCTCTGCCGAGTGCAGGAGGGAGATTTGGGTGCTTCGGAAGGCAAGCAGCCAAATATTCATGCTGGGTAGGGACCAAGTAAGAGTGATTGTGTAGCGTGCCTGCATGTTTGTTCGTTTCTAGCTCACAGGCACAACCCTACTCAGGGGTGACTACATGCCTTTCAGCCCACAGTGGGGAGAGGGAGAGTCGTGCTGTGTTTGCCATTGTGGCCCTTCTGTCAGCCGCCTCCCTTTTCTGAGGTACCCCTGGGGATGAGGCGCAAGCACATCGTCCTTTCCTTGAGTCACGTGGAGCAGCTGTAGCTTTGCAGAATGGCCTGCAAGGTTTGTGGTGCTGGAAGAAGGTGGTATGAGGAGGAGCACAAGTGGCTCTGTAGCTCACTGCTTCTGGGTGCCTCAAATAGGAATGGTTCACAGGAGCAACTAGAGGCTTGGGAACAGCCTCCTCATGTGCTTTGAAAAAGGAGACAGTTACAACTGTATTTTTTGCAGCGTCTGAGCCTGCTGTTGTGTGTTAGGCCTGATCAAATGACACAGCCAGTGGGATCAAGTGCAGCCTTAGCAAGTTTGCAGATGACACCAAGCTGAGTGGAGTGGTTGACACTCCTGAGGGATGGGATGCCATCCAGAGGGACCTGGACAAGCTTGAGAAGTAGGCCCATGTGAACCTCATGAGGTTCAACAAGGCCAAGTGCCAAGGTCCTGCACCTGGGTCGGGGCAATCCCCAGTATCAATAGAGGCCAGGGGATGAAGGGCTTGAGAGCAGCCCCACAGAGAAGGACTTGGGGGTACGGATGGATGAAAACCTGGACATGAACCAGCAATGTGCACTCGCAGCCCAGAAAGCCAGCCGTATCCTGGGCTGCATCAACAGCAGCAGCACGGCCAGCAGGTTGAGGGAGGTGATTTCGCCCCTCTGCTCCGCTCTGGTGAGACCCCACCTGCAGCACTGCATCCAGCTCTTGGGGTCCTCAGCACAGGAGAGGCATGGATCTGTTGGAGCAGGTCCAGGGGAGGGCCACAAAAATGATCAGAGGTATGGGACACCTCTCCTATGAGGAAAGGCTGAGAGAGTTGGGGTTGTTCAGCCTGGAGAAGAGAAGGCTCCGGGGAGACCTTATTGCAGCCTTTCAATACTCAAAGGGGGCTTCTAAGAAAGACGGGGCCAGACGTTTTAGCAGGGCCTGTTGTGATAGGACAAGGGATAATGGTTTTAAACTAAAAGAGGGTAGATTTAGGTTGGACGTAAGGAAGAAATGTTTTGCAGCGAGGGTGGTGAAACACTGGAACAGGCTGCCCAGAGAGGTGGTAGATGCCCCATCCCAGGCAACGTTCAAGGTCAGGTCGGATGGGCCTCTGAGCAACCTGATCTGGTAGAAGATGCAGGGGGGTTGGACTAGATGGCCTTTAAAGGTCCCTTCTGACCCAAACTGTTCTAGGATTCTATGACATAGTAGTATTGTGCTTGTGGCTACCAGGAAACTGAGTTGCTGCATTGCTAAATAGTGTGGGCCTGTTGAGTTTGCCAATCTTCCTTTTTTTTTTGTTTCAGACCCCATTATACAGCACATTTTGGGCTTGTATTGGTGTAAAGTGCTTTCTTCTGTACCCAGTACAGACAGAGAGTGCGTACGATCTACGTCCATGCCAATTTGATCATTGGTTGTTTTAATGCAAAGGAAAAAGCCTTATTTAATGTTTCATAATAAATTGAGGAACATTACTTTGAAAATGCAGATGAACTTTAAAGTGAAAACTTTAAAAGAGAACAGAAACTAGTTAAAAGGAGTGCAGTATTTTTGTGGAACATTTTCATGTGTAATGTGAACTGTTACTAAGGGCTCCTTCAGTCTTTTATGCTCTTATTCCAGTCACAGCTGTTATAGCTTACTCAGAAAACATGTTAAAAAATGAAGACCAAAAAATCCCAACACTTAATTTGTTTTGTTGGAGTAAGCAAACTAAGTAAATACTTAACACAGGATAACAGAAGTTTGGAGTAGAACTGTATGCTTGTCCTTTTAAATAAGGTGTTGAGGATAAGCACTGAGAAACTAAGACCTGAATTCGACTATTTCAGTAAAGAGAAATTAAATAAATGCCATTTAACAGTTTATTTTTCCTGGAGCTTAGCTATCATTCAAGTAGAAAGAAATGAAAAACAATAAAGTTTGTTTAACTGTGAGAAACATAACTAGCAGGAAGGGAAGATTGCTTGTTATCCAATAGAATAGAGTTAAAAGCATCTGATTCTGTTGAGCGTATGTGTTACATAAAGTTGTACTGTAGTTGATGAGTTGTTATTAAGCATGGGCTAATAGGTGAATCCATGCTTTATTTTATAAAGCATAATGTACCTTTCTTATTTGAAAGTTGAGTTATAGCATCTTGAAGGTACCCAAATGTATTGTTCTACTATAGAAAAATTAGCGTACTTGTTGTAGGCAGTTGCTGTAACTGTCTTTTCTCTTAATATTTGATCAGAATACATCTACCTCTTTAGCATAGACCCTAGCACAATTGTCAGAGGTCATAATGAGATGCTTCAGTTTGAAGCTGGTTGGGGGCTGTTTGATCTCAGTGGTAGCAGCCCTGGATGATCTATTGGGAGGGAAAGAGGAGCCCCTTAACGCAGGAGGAACCAGTTCTCAATACCTGTCTCCCCAGTCATAGTTCTCAGCCTGCTCTCAGTCCCTCAGGATCCTTGTGGCAGATTGCACCACATTTCTGTTTCCCATAAATTGCTTTTTGGAGCTGCAGAGACGACTCCTTTGAAATATACATGACTCAACCTGTAGATTTTAATGGCAACTCAATCCTTTTATTGATTTTTCTGTGGCAAGATGGGGACAGTGTGAGTGTTTGGTCAGGTTTTTACATTAGCAGCAAAGAATGCACGAGTCCCTAGACCGAGGAAAGTCACCTTATGGATGTCAGTTGTGTAACACAGACTTTCTTTTCTTTTTGAAGGATCTTTAAGCTGTAGTTCTCTGTGTGTATCTAAGCATTCCTGGAAGTGTTTTCAGCTTCAATTATCAGTCAGGCAACAAACTAATTTGACTGGTAATGAGTTCCAAAAGCAGCCACCACTTCTATTTCCACTTTCAGCCTTAGCAAAATTGAAAAACGCAGCATCTGTAATTTACAAGTTTCTTACACTCTGGTCTAGATTTAGTCAGAATAAACAAAGGAGGTCAGTTTGTGAAGTGCAACAATAAATAAGGAAACATGGAGCAGAATACAAAACTCAGAGCTAACTGCATTTCAAGAGCAACATGGAGGCTGCTAAAAGAATTCAGCTTTATCTTGTGGCCAAATAGAGGCTTATAATAAGCACTGGAGTTATACAAGATTTTATCTGTTTTTTTGTTTGATCTTTTACCTTACAGAGGTCCCTGTTGGACACAATTTTGGTTTTCCTTTTTTCTTTCGAAAGTGACATTATTTGAATTCTCTTTAACAACTAAGCCAAAAGTTTTAATGGATCTTATTGGAAGTTGTGTAAGATTTTCTGAAAGTTAGTATTTTTCTAAGGTAAAGTAAGGAAAGACTAGATCAACAAATGGTTTTATAAATTAGGCGGTTTCAAGTAGGTTGAACCTACAGGCGTGCGCCTTAGAGGAACTGGCTGAAGAAATAATTGAAATCTTATCATTTAAGTTTGAAGACTGTTGAAGGGTGAATGCGACTCTCCAGAAAAGCGTGATGTCCTTTTTCAACCTACTTTTAAAGAGAACTGTATGATTGTTAGCCTAACTTAAGGCCCAGCAAGATACTGGAACAAATAACTTATTATAAAATACTCAGAGGATGATGAATAGCAGGGATTTTTGGGGAGGAGTCCGCATCACACAAACCAGTCTGTCTGTGGGAGAGTAACACAAATGCACAGCACAGGTCTGTAGACCCAGGAAACTCGTGTAGACCTTTTGGGCATCAGTCATGTAATGGGAACTGTTTTTTCTTATTGAAGGATCTGTAGCCTAAGGAGAAATTAGCAGTAGTTCAGCATCAAGCCAAAAAGATGTATTAACCATAAGGCTTGAAATGATTCTGTCCAGAGTGTGTTAAAATTCACAGTTTTCATTAACTATTCTGGCAGTAGGCTGCTGAGTATGTTTATTGGGGTTTGCCAGTCTGAGAAGTGCTGTTTGCCCTGTGGAGTTCAGTTATCCAGAATGGCCCCTGAAAACAAACCCCTAAAATTCACTAAGGGCAGGAACATTTGGCCACTGTTAGTTGTGGGGAAAAGAATTCCATTTTTTTCCCCAAATTATGTAAACTGACATGGGTTGTATAATTAGTGTGAAAGAGCTTTTCCATTCCACAAAGCAGTGATGAGGCTTGTGCTGGATCACTGTGGTGAGGCTTAGGTACTATGCTTGAAGAAAGATGTGGACCAATTGAAGAGAATCAGGAGAGAACGATCAAAAATTATTTGGAAATCTAGGAAACATAAGGGAATAGGAAACATTGAAAGAACTAAGTCTAAAGACGGTAAGATTAAGGCGTGACAGGTGTTGGGAATTGTAAAATGCTGATGCAGAAAAGAACTATTCTAGTGAGGAAGCGGCAAGCTTGAATTTCAGAGAGGGAAATTTAGGCCAGGTGCTAGGAAAAGGTTTTGAATAGTAAGAATAGAGAAGCAGTGAAATATGACTTACAGGGCTTGTGGAATCTCCATTACTAAAGGTTTTTAAAAATAGATGAGAAAAACTGTGAGAAATAGCAGACCTAGAACTGACGCTGCATCTAGGTAATAGGATGGACTAGCTGGATGATCCCTCCCAGCTCTATTTTCTATTACATTTCTTTTTTAATCGTCAAGTGTACATCCCAGGGCTCCAATTACAGGTGTTTTCACGCTTTCCCCTCGTGTTTGGCTTTTAGGAGGAAGCAGTCACTCTCCCATGTTAATGACTAGCCTTTCTGCTAGTTTTGCCAAGGCATCCTGATAAGAATCCTAGGTTCTAAGTTCAAATGCAAGGCAAGCATCAGTTTTCATGGCTGATTGTTAAAAATTGAAGCACCAGTACCAGAATTAACATTACTGAATAGTGTTTTGTCATTCCATTGTATTCAGGTAAAACTTTAATTTAGAAAAGTATTCTGGCTTTCATATTATTTTAATTAATTAAATTATTTGCGATGTAATCTAAAATTTTTGAAGTCTCTGAGCCACAAGAGAGAAAAAGTAGTTTTAATATGGGGATTTCCCCATTTTGATCCCCAGTAGAGTCCAGTAAGTAGCAGTTGGTTTTATTATTTATTGTACATTATTCATTGTGACATCTCTTTTTATGACTCTGAAGTGATTTATATGCTGTTGTAGATGGTAGAGCCCTATTTTCTGTCAATGTACATGTTGCTTGGATTTCTCATTTTATTTGCAAAAATAATAAAAATTCTGCGTCTTTTAGTTCTTGGTCAAAAAGTTCCATTATCCTCTTTGAGAACATGGTCTTATATGAAGAAAAAGCATACCAAGCACAGCTATTCTATTATTATTTAAATTATTCCTCTGTATTATTAGTTTTGAATATTTATTAGTTTTTTGATAACCTCTTTCATTATTCATAAAGGGTAGCCACAGAGTTTGATGAAAAAAGCAGTACAATGAAACCTTATTTTGCATAGCTGGCATCTTTCATACAAACTGTTCCCCAGTGCTTTTTTTAACGAAGGCCTGCAAGGTGCTGGGAACCTCCATTGCATTTCTTGCAACATCCCCTCCCTATTTGTTTCAGCAGGAGGGGAAACATCCAGCACCTCACCACCCTGTGTGCTCTAGCATGGTGAGGGAGGAAATAATAAATATCCCCCAAGAGAGATGGAAATGAAGAAGCAAAGGTCAGGAAAGAAAGATGTCTTTTCACATAAGATATGAAAAACATATGCAGAATTACTGACTTAGAGAGAAAGAGAATGGAAGGTTGTTTCAGGTGATTTATGGGATTTTCTTTTGAAGCCCACAATACTCCAAGGAAATAAGGGCAATTGCTGTGCTGACTACAGTATCCGTGTGTATGCTGAGTGTCTGACAAGTCAGCATCAGATGCTTCACAGGAAGGCATAAGAACCCCCAGTAAGCAGATTGGGGAAGGATTATTTTCATGCAGGAGGCTTTATGATCATCTCTAGTATATATAGGTTTCCTTAAACCCTGAGATGGAAGGTTTAGTGTCTATTCTGAAAGGTTTCTCATCACTACAGGTATGCATTGCTCTTAGTGTGCTTGTTATCAGTATACCTACAAAGTACTCTTTAGACATTGGTAGATATTTGGTCTCAACAGCATTTTGCATCGGTGATCTCTTAGTCTGATAATACAGCTTTTGTGTAGATGGATGCTTCTGTTTATTGCTTTCAAATTTGATGTGTTCTTCTTTGACTATCCCTTTTTATATCTCATGTTTTATATTTTTGAGTCATGGCTTTTTCTCTTCAATTTGCATTACTGTGACGCCTACTAAAACTGAAAATATCTTCTGACCAACTGCCTTGTTTTTATTAAATCCTCCACTTCATCTCTGCCAGACTATGTAGTGAATTTGGCATTTTAATGCATCTGACTTCTTGTTTAATTGCACCGGTCTCTTGAGTGTTACAAGTCCTTTACTAAGACAGCCTGCTTAAAACCTGAAATACAAAATGGGCCTCAGGAAAGGTCAGTTTTTGTGTTAATACTTAGATGTATTAATATATAGATCAGTGTGATGCTTGCTTGACTCCAAAGAGCCTGGATTTTAAAGAACATGATAGTCCAGTGTAGGATTATTGACCAATTTCTTTTTGTTTCCAGCTGAGCTGCCAGGATCATCTGCAATCAAGCTCTCCTGCTTGCGTGATCTTCCAGCTCAGCTGCAAGAATTGTACCAGCAGGGCTTCGTCTTGGCTGCTGTCCACCCTTTCGTGCAACCAACTGATGAAAAAGAGAAAACTCCCCAGGAACAAATCTTCAGGGCTGTGCTTATCAAGAAAACAGAAAGGTAAAGCACTTCCAGTGAACTGGGATAAAAATAGACAATGTGATTTCCTGCTGAGTTTTGACCTACATCAGGAAATTATAGCAGACGTGATTTTTTTTTTTTTTGTGGACTTGAATAGGCTTAACATGTTCTTCATGTTTACAATTCATCTGCAGTTTGGCAGACGACTCGGAGAATAACAAGTTGAAATATGCTCTGTATTTTGGGATGTGTTGTCATGAGAGGCAAACAAACAAGCCCTATGCCTGACAATTTGTGAGGATGGTCCTGTTGGTACCCTTTAAGAATTTATTACATTAAACTAAGACAGAAGAAATGTTTGCTTAGAAAAGGCGTATTTTGTATTTTGATGGTTACAGATAATGCAATTAATTTGAGAACTGCAGTACTAAAGCATACTTCTTAAATTTATGTGTAGATTTTAGCCCCTTCTTTCCTCTAAACAATACAAGTTTTTTTACTTTTTTCAGTCAGTGCAAACTCTTTAAATAAAAAGATCACTCTCCTACTTTGTTCAGTCTCTTAAATTGTATTAAGAATATTTTACATAATCAAAATTTGAAGATGAATAAACAGGAACACTGTTCTTTTATGTTTTAATCTGATTTTTAAAAACATCAGTAGAATATGCTGCTGAATAGCCCAGAAGAAAATTAAAATGTGAAAATTTATAAACACATATTTATGATTTTTAGTTCATGATTTAAAACATGATTCAATGCTATCTGACCACTCACAACCCTGCAGCTACACGTGTTGTTGCAGTCATTCTGTACAGTTTCCCTAGTTCACCCATTCCGCAGTCTATCCTTTCTTACAGTGACCTATACTGAAGGCTGGGGGGTAATTAAACCTTCATTTGCCAATCCTAGTCCCTCTCTTCATACTAGTGCTTAAAGGAAAGGATGTAACTGGTTTAGACTCCTCTTTAAAACTAAAGTAAAACCACCATTCAGTTTCCTATGGCTTGGTAATCAATGGTAGCAATTACAGACAGGGTCGAACTTCAGTCTCTGACATAAGAAAAAATTTTTGCATTTCATCAGCAAATATGTAGGCAATTTTATCTTCTAAAATAACTCTCAAGTTACCTTGACTTGCTTTTAGTTTTATTGATACAGAACTTCATGCTGCCTTGCCTGGTATTGTTGTTTAAAGGGTTTCTAGTTTTGTGGTCAAAACATAAAATGTTTGGCTGAACAGGGGACTTCTTGAGTAATACTGGGCTGAGCTTGCCTGGTTTTGGGGCCTTGCTTTCCCTGCCTACAAAATACCCTGATAAAAATAGTAAAAGTGTTTACATGCATGAGTTTGCAACGTTAAGTAAGCGCTTAAGTACTTCTTCTGGATTGGGTTCCAAGGGTTCGGCATCTTCCAGGACTGAGCTGTGAAGACACGTCAGGGAAAAGTAGCATCCTTCTCAGCAGAGCGACGTGGTCTTCAAGCCAGAGCGCTCAGTGTGTCGCTGCTGTCTCGTACCGTATCCAGTAGTTTACATCTGTGCAGAGCGATTGTGAAAGAGTACAAAATCTTAATTACCTACTCACTCACTTGGGTGCCAGTGTTTCACAAGCTTTAGACAGCTGTAAATGACTGTACAAAATTGAAGACAGTAGAGAGTCTTGAACCAATTATATTTCCTTTTACATTCACACTCCATTTCTTTGCATTCCCTTATCTGTCCGTCATTTCTGACTGCCTAGGAAAGCGGAAGGGACTTGGTGCAGCAGGGAGAAACAGTCAAGTACCAGAAAGGGAAATTACATCAGTTTGGTGTTTCGTGTAGTTTAAGTGTTCCTGAGTTTGGCTGAGAGTATGAGAGAAGCTGTTCCCATAGTGTGTGGGTGCAACAAATGCTTGTATTGCCAAGCCCGATGAAGAGAAATGGGCCTTGCACAGATTTCAGATGACCATGGCCAGCATAGAGACCAGCTCTATCCCATTCCACTAACAGCTGTGGGTAAAATATGCAACAGTAGGAAAAAAAAGACATACTGTTCTTTTTTTTTTTTAGTTAGCCTTTCTCATTACACTGCTGATAAAGAATAAATGATACTTTTTTCACTGAGGTCTGTCAGGTCTCTGGCATCTGTAGGCTGTCTCTGTATAAAGCAGTTGAACTCTTGGGTGGAAGCTAAGGTCTGCTTAGGAAAATTGTTGATCAGCTGAGACTTTATTTCCATTGTAAGATTTTATGAGTGTAAGTAGTCCAGCTACGGTTGTAGGAGCACTAGTAACATCATTATGCTATGAAGTACAAAGTGGTCCCGTGCTGTTTTCTGTAACGGTGGTGCCAGGCATTCTTGGGGAGCCAAGGAGTCACAAAAAGCTCTGTAACTTAGTGTGAGGCCCACCCCCAGGCTTCCCAGGCGCTTTCTGCAAAACAGCTGGGGCTCTAGGTCTGTTCTTACTGCAGGTGTTTCACCACAGATGGCTCCCAACACTGTATGCTTCAGCTGTCAGTTATCTGGCAGACACCAGGTGTGGTTTTTTCACCTTGCAATTTTTGTTGCCTGAATGGAACAGAAATGAAATTGTTGTATTAGTGCCTTTTTGGTACAGTAATGTCAATTCTCTTTATATGGAGACAGAGCTGAATACTTGAATTAGTCTTTAATTGTGTTGCACCTTTATACATCAGTTGTATGTTTTAAAATGAGTACTGTTGACTGACATTTTGAGGGCTGCTTCTTAATGCCTCTCCAAAGGTAAGAGACTATATATTAGCTGCAGCAGATGATGTGCATCAGGAGCTATGTGCTGCTGCTCTCATTGAGATAGGCAGTGCCTTAATGTGTTTGAGAACAAAACAGAAAAAGGAGTGCTTAGACATATGCTTTAAAACTTACGGAAAAAGTATCTATTAGCATTACTCCTCCTATTTTGCCATTGTCCTGGAGTTTTAAAACACTTTGTGTGAATTTACAACGGCATTGTACATTCAAGGTGACTTTCCGAGTCGCTAGGATAGTTTTGTGTTTAATCTGTATTGGTATCTCTGTGACTTCTTTATCTTAGCTGTCTAATCAGTTCTGGTAAATAAGGAAGTAGGAGTCATTCCTGCTCTAGGTTTGAGGAAATGCATTCTTAACATATATGGAAGCCATAAATGTTGAATACCAAGGTTTGTCCCTTGGAAATGTTAGCAAGAATATGAAAGTAAAGGACAGATTTTATTTTTTTTTAAATCAACAATACAATTGTTTGCACTGCAAAAAGTGTCATGTTCAAGTAAAGTAAATACAGGAGTGTTTAATTCTGTAGAGGCGCTGGGCATGAAGGTAGTCTACCAGGTAGCTGAAGGATTCTGCCATTGCTGTCATTAAATGTAACGTAATAAATTTAACTATTTCTGTAGTAATTGCATTGTGCACAGTAACCAGTTGATTGGAAGTTGTTTGGAAGTCAAATAGAACAGAGTTGGATAAAGGAATAATAACTTTAATGCTGTGAATACTTTGTCTCTCTCCTTCCAAATTTCAATGGACTTGTTAATTAAAAAGCAATTGACTGTTTACTGGCTGTGCTGAGTTCTGAGATACTTAGGTTTCTTGGAGAAGGCATCTTGTAAAAAAAAAAAAAAAAAGCAAAGAAAAACCTTTTTACAGGGTTTTTTTCTGCATGTAGGGAAGGCTCCAGGTGCGAAGTGTAGCCCCTGGCCTCCTGGTTCGCACTGATTCACGCTTGAGAAAAGATGATTCACACTGATTTACACTTGAAGGCAAGAATTTCAGGAAAAGAGATATATGGTGGTACCCTGGAAAGTGTGAACGTGACAGTGTATCTCTCCTGGCGGAAGGGACAGAGGAAGGTCCGTGCGTTTGGGAGGTTCTGGCTAACCAAGATAAGGAGAGTAGCACGTGTGTTGCTTATGTTCCCCCGAGGAACAGAGATAGTTAGTTCTTTGTGTGTGTAATAACCTTTCTCTCTTTGCCCTTTTATTTCTGTACTTGCTCATTTTTAATATCATAATCTCTGCTTAGGTGTCTTGTGCACATTACTGTTTAGGACAGCTTGTGGCTGTTGCAGATAACCTGTACCCTGCAAAGAAATCACAAAGTCAGCCCCTGAACAAAATTGTAACAAAACCATAGCACAAAGCTGCTTTCATTTATTCCCAGCTCCCTGTAGTGACACCCCTGTGTGCTGTCTTAAAGTTTCAAAATTCAATGTCTATTAAAATATTTTCATTTACATTTCTAAATACTGCGTACCAGAAAGCAAGCTCCATTCTCTTCCACTAGGAAAGTTGCATGGTCCAGGCTCATAAACTGCCTGCTTGCCATAGTTCTGATGTGTTTGCAGATGCTCCATTTCACCAGAGTAGAGTGAAGCAGGGGATATAAATTGAATTCCACACAGGTATTTCTCTCCTCTGTGTTACCATTTATGTCTTAGGACATACCCTTCTACAGATTTTGCCTCCAATCAATAAAGCAATCAGCAGGGAAACATTGCCATGCAGAGGCAGACTAAGTAGTATAATTTAAGAATAATTTTTCTAGAGTAGACTTCTATGTTTACCTCAAACAAGTTTGCAGCTGTTTTCCTTTTCTGTAAAATAATGAGGTGTCAGGTGTTCCAGTGATTCACTTGATGAGATGATTCTGATTCTATTTCTATAATTACCCTATAACCACTAATCTTGATGAAATGCAAACTTTGATCACTTGGCCAAAAATAATTCTATTTATTTGCAAGGGAATTTGACAGCCTGAGTTCAAAAGTTTAATAGTAAAACATGATTTTTACAGTTTCTTTTTTTTGCTGGTATGCACTGTTAAGTCCAAGGGATTTCAATTAATGACGTCTTCTGAGATACAGCTAAATTTTTGTGTCCTCTGTGTCATTTAAAGTCTGGATTTACAGAAGATGTAGAAAATGGATTTATAGAAAGTCTGGGTTTATAGAAGATGTAAAGTAGCATGATGTAACTGCAAAAGACTGAAATGGCTTAAATATGCAACGTGAAATGACTTAAAAAAGACAGTAGTGGTGTTGTTTCTTTGGTGCTATGTTTGCAGTTTCAGTTGTCAGTGTCTGCTTGGTATTTGCTTTATTATGTTGACTGAAGGTTTTCAGCAGTTAAGTCAGGGGAAATTCTGATTTTCCACACCTGAAAGACCAACTCTTTCACTCTGTCTTTTTCCAGTGAAAAAAGTCCCCTTTTAATAGTAGTGAACAGCCCTTCACATGAAAAAAAGGAAAATTACTATACCAAGGAACTGGACAAGTATGAAAAGATGTAATTAATGATTACATTGGGAAGAAGCAGCAGCCTCTGGAAGCATTATGCTTTTTGTAAAGTCTTGGTTCGGTCCTCTGACATTTGGGTTTGCACATCTGCATTCTGAAGGCCAGGGAAAATGTTTTGAAAAACATCCAGACAATTCATCGAATTTCTGATTCTTAGCTTTCTGAGACACCTTCTAGACCCAAAAAGCTTTTCTTCTCTTCAAGCTTTTTTCATAGGCACTTGAAACAGGGAATTCTTGCTATGACTGTGTAGAATTCAGTGAATAGAGCCTTAAGCCATGGCTAGTGCCTCAGCCTGGCAAGCCTGTCTTTGAGTTTCTGTGGGTATTTATTCATTTTCCATGTGAAAATTTTTTATGCCACCTTTGACCTTCATTGTCACATCACTCTATAAAGCATGCACAGCTTTCTTGGACTGCATACTCTGCCACATCAGCTGCATCCCCGACTCCGATGTCGTTTGCCAACTTTACAAGAGCATACCTTGTCCCCTCCTCGGTGTCATTGATTAAGGTGTTAATCATGATAGGTCCCAGACTGCAGACTCCTGGGTGGGGACTCCATTCATCGGCTGGCCTCCAGACAGGGCATCACCATTAACCATGGAACTGGTTTTTACTCATCTGGTTTTGCAGACTGTAGTACCCTAACTTGCATACAAGAAGAGTGTGGGAGCCAACGTCAAACCTCTTGCTAAATTTGCCATCAATGACAGCCACTGCCCTCCCTCCACTCGTCCACAAATCCACTCAGTTTAACATCAAAGGCAATCGGGTTGATCAAGAATGATTTACCCTTGCTACATCCATGCTGACTGTTCCCAGTGCCCTACTCCTTCATGGGCTCTGAAATGTGCTACAAAAGATCTCTGCAGAAATACAGGAATTCCAGTTGAAGGTGTTTCACAGTGTCTGACATTGTCTGACAAAAAATGTCAGTGATCTCCTCCAGTGCTTGCTTGAGTTGGTGAAAGTGGATGCTTTGCATTGGCGCAATATATTTTTAATTTAAATGTAAATGCATGTGAGTGCATGTGTATCTTGGTTTTCATGTAGGATTTAGTCTTAAGAGATGGCAAATGTCTGACCTTGCCTTCATGAGCATTAGGATCAAACATGTTTTGTGTGCAAAAACAGAGTGTGTTGTTGCTCTCAGCAGGCTGAATTCGGCTTGCTGAAAAAAAATATTTATTCCATACCCAAGAGTCAACAGATACCTTCCTTTAGCTCAAGGGACAATGGCTTGGTTTTTAAAGCTTGTTACTTGTTTCAGGTTCAAAGAAATATGTACTTCCTCGCAACAACTTTTAACATTGACCCAAAATAAATATTCTTTCATCTATGTTATGAAAATTATAAACACTGCATGTTAAATATGTCTATGTATCTATACATGCCTGAACTTTTCTCCAGAAACTCTATATGCTGTCATTAGAAAAAGTTTGTAAATTTTACTAACAAATAATATGTATTCCAGCGATAAAGTTTCCTATACAAAAAGATTTCTAGTAAAGAAGATGCTTAGGTAAGTTAAAACAGTGTCATGTGGGTTAGAATTGAGGTTGTTATGATACAATATATCTGCTTCTATATTTATTAAAAATACTATATTTGTTGGGTGGGCTTCATGAAACCTATGGGTTTTTAGTTGCTGCCTTCTTGGTTTTCAGACACTGTAGTTTTGCTAGATTTTTAACCTGGAATTGCACAGATGCCAATTGCTCATGTTAATCACCGTGGTGTGGTTTTACTTTTTTGTAATGTAGATCACTTTGTTATAAATGACAGTTATATTTTGAACTGTAGAGCTGTTCCTATGTAGTGGAAAATCTCAAAACTGCACTTATTCCTAGCATAATGTTAATCAAATAGTCATTGGAGTGTCTGCGCAGCTTACAAGTGTGCTTTTGGCTTGCTGAATTCATGGACGTGGAGAACTTCAGGAAGATTAGGACCAAATGTTGGCTCACTTATTTCCTTCTTGTATCTGAAAAGGTTTGGAAATCCAGTTTGTAACAGACACTGAGTTGTCAGCTTTAATAGTTACTGTGTAAGTTACTGGTACTCTACAGCTGGTAATGGTTTATCTACCATGAAATGGCACTTAACTGCAAACAGCTGTACAGGAAATGACAGCCTACAGAAACAACCATCATAAAATATTTCTGGCCAGTGAGCTTCTAATTATAAGTGAAAATCTTATTTATTCTATGTATTTTCTTCTTCTTTAGTGGCACTAGAGGTCCTGTTTAGGATTCAGGACATCACTTTTTTTAAGATTGTGGTCCTCAGCCTTTTCTGTATCAGTATCACTTGAGGGTACCCTCTACCCCTGGCCCTGACGTGTCTGCAAACGCTGTCCCTCTGCTCAGCGCCAGGTAGAATGAAATACCCTCTCAGCTCTTCCCCACACCTTGGTTAAGCTTGTCCATGGTGGTCACTGAGGGTGCCTCCAGTAGACAGAAAAATCCTTCTTTGGGAAAATCAGTAAAGGTAAACAATGAGATATATAACAAAGGAAGAAAACCAAGTGAAAGCCCAGGGTGTATAAGATACAGTGAAATTTTCTGTCAGTCTCCACGATTAACCAGTGCTTATCCTCTCCTGGGATGCTGGGCAGGAGACTGCCCTTCCTCACTGCAGGTGAAGTGCTGATGTTGTTCGCACTGTCCTTTCTGTTCCCTCTCAGGTGTCACAAAATGCATTATAGTGAGTACAGGGTGCTGTAATGAGTCGGGGTGTACCAGCTTCGCTGGTTTGTCTTAGCTTTCAAGAAGAGTACAGCCTTACTCTGTATCCACGTGTGCTTCTTACAGGTCTGGGCCATTTTTAATTAACCCAGGGATTTTTTATTAGAGGAACAAAGGTAATAAAACCCTTGGATGTTTGCAGACAATGAAGGGAGGAAGATTCAGTTTTCCAGCCTAGGAGGAGGAAGAGAAGAGGGAGAAATTGCTGACTGTACATCAAGAAGAAAAGGAAGATCTCTCAAACTGTTGGGGTTTACATGTTTTTTTGACTAAACTGATCTCAGCATTTCTCTTTTGCTTTCTGTTGAGAAATATTTTATGACAGGAGAGTGGAAATTAGCTTTATAAAACCATTGCTTTAATTTTAAAATATTTTATACATTGGACTCCTAGTAACTTCCTGCACTATAAAACTGATAAGAGAATCCAGCGTATGGGTTATTGGGTTATTTCTCATATGACTGACATCAGTCATTCTTCTGAATAGAACAGGGAAATGCACATGCAGGGACAAAACCGAAGTCAGGAGACCTGAGCTCTGCTTTTGACTTTTCGTCTTTCTTCTGTGTTCTTGATAGATGTGTATATTTTGGGGGACCTAATTCATAGTCTCTATTGAAAATGGTTCTAAAAGTATCCCATTAAATGAATAAAACCAAAAATATAATAATTTCTGTCAGTATATAATTTACTTGTACCTATATTTAGCTGCTTCTCTACAGCTATACTAATAATATTCAAAGAGTTTAATGAGAGACTTTTATGATTTTTATTAAATACTTTGCGATTCTTATATGAAAAGCGTTGTTTATTATATAGAGGCTGGGAAGAATTTCTTGCCCACCTGGCTTTGCCCAGAAAATTATTTTTGTAGTCAGTGAAATCCACAACTGTTTATTATTTTCATGTGAAAGTTGTGGCTTTTGTTTTGTTTGTTTGTTTTTGACAAAATAATGGGCTCTTAAACCTTTCCTAAAAAGGTGAAAACCACCTAGACAAAGTGTTACCCTTAACATATATGGATGTATTTTACTTGAAAGCATGGAAAAATACTTTTTGGTAATATGGAGTACTTCTGTTGCAATATTTTAACTAAAGATTTTATGGCCTTTAGCAGGATCTGTTACACTATTCTGTAAAATAATGTTCCTAACAGAGTGCAATGGTATTTGATGCAATATCTTTCATGAACTCTAGTGCAGACATAGCTCCGAGACTCTTAGAGATAAAATTCCCTGTCTTTTGTTTGCTTAAATATTTACAGGCAGCAAGTGTATTTCAAAGTGCTTGTTAAAGTAGGAAAAATAAACAGGTAATTTTAAGCAGTTGCAGTAAGAGTCACTATATTTTTATGGATATAATCTGTATCTCAGATAACTTGTACTCCTTTCAAAGAGGTTGGAAGTAAGTCCTCCAAAAACTGCACAAAATCAGAGTTCAGGGAGCTGTTGAGGAGGAAAGGAATTAGGAGAGAGTGGTTCAAGGGCAGACTGCTCTCTTACACCTGTGTATAAAACTCATCAATATAGGTTGAAAAGAGTTTGTTTTTACAGATAGCCAGTAGGTTTATGAAAATGCAGTGTTTCTTGGTCTTTTGGAGCTAGCAAGGTTTTAAGTTTATCACAGCAAGTCTTTACAGCAGTGCCATGGTACACATGGTGACTTGAACACCATGTGAAGAACAGGCTTCGGTAAAAGAGTGAGCACAGGAAAGATTGTGCCTCTGGGTTTGTCCTGTTTTTTCCTGTTCTTGGGCCTCATGTTAAATCATAGAATCCTAGAACAGTTTGGGTCAGAAGGGACCTTTAAAGGCCATCTAGTCCAACCCCCTGCATCTTCTACCAGATCAGGTTGCTCAGAGGCCCATCCGACCTGACCTTGAACGTTGCCTGGGATGGGGCATCTACCACCTCTCTGGGCAGCCTGTTCCAGTGTTTCACCACCCTCGCTGCAAAACATTTCTTCCTTACGTCCAACCTAAATCTACCCTCTTTTAGTTTAAAACCATTATCCCTTGTCCTATCACAACAGGCCCTGCTAAAACATCTGGCCCCGTCTTTCTTAGAAGCCCCCTTTGAGTATTGAAAGGCTGCAATAAGGTCTCCCCGGAGCCTTCTCTTCTCCAGGCTGAACAACCCCAACTCTCTCAGCCTTTCCTCATAGGAGAGGTGTCCCATACCTCTGATCATTTTTGTGGCCCTCCCCTGGACCTGCTCCAACAGATCCATGCCTCTCCTGTGCTGAGGACCCCAAGAGCTGGATGCAGTGCTGCAGGTGGGGTCTCACCAGAGCGGAGCAGAGGGGCGAAATCACCTCCCTCAACCTGCTGGCCGTGCTGCTGCTGTTGATGCAGCCCAGGATACGGCTGGCTTTCTGGGCTGCGAGTGCACATTGCTGGTTCATGTCCAGGTTTTCATCCATCCGTACCCCCAAGTCCTTCTCTGTGGGGCTGCTCTCAAGCCCTTCGTCCCCTGGCCTCTATTGATACTGGGGATTGCCCCGACCCAGGTGCAGGACCTTGGCACTTGGCCTTGTTGAACCTCATGAGGTTCACATGGGCCTACTTCTCAAGCTTGTCCAGGTCCCTCTGGATGGCATCCCATCCTTCAGGAGTGTCAACCACTCCACTCAGCTTGGTGTCATCTGTATGTAAATAAGCATGGATAGTGTGACACATACTTAATTTTTGGGATTTCTTATCTTAACTCAGAATTTGAGCTGTATTATTTCGAAGTCTCCAACTGGGAGTACAGCATCCTCAGCCAGGAAAGGGGCTGTGGAGTGCGCAGTGGGTTGCCCCGGCAAGGAAATCTGTTTGTTCCTCACATTTGTAGAGACTTGGTGTTGTCCCTTGAAAAATGGGATTGGTTGTTTAAAAAAGGGATTGGGTCCTTGCTGCCTGTTCAGTAACCAACTTCTAGTTTGTTATACAACAACCAAAGCACTGGAGAGTTGTGTTTGCTGTGTTTCATGTTGTATGGACTTATCATTGCAATATCAAGTGGCAGTTTTGATGGTTTATTGCATTAGAGAGCCCTGGCTCATGCTTATTTCTCTCTGACACATGGCTAGATAATATCAGTGCTACATTTCCAGTTAGTCATATTCAGATTTTAGAAAAAAATGTAGGTATAGCAGTACATACTCTAGCAGGGAGACTTTCTTAAGTTAATTTTTATGTTCTTGAATTCATTGAGTTCATCTGTGGTAGAAAATCTGCACAGAATAGATTATTTCATCTGGGACTTCTTCTAGAAGGGCAAAATGGTTGTATGCAATTCATGTGTTGTCCCTCACAAAAATATTTTCTTTTCCTCGACAAGGTTGTTCTTTGATGCTTAAATTAATTTCTGTACGCCTGTTACAGAGGAGCAATGGTGGAACACTTTTAGTCCCCCCGTAGTGATTTCTGTAAATCCTATAAAGATATTTGGAGAGTTTCTGTGGACACCAGTGTTTTGTTAAAATGTTTGTCTGGAGTCAAGAACAAAATGGGACCACAATTTATGAGAAGAACCTAGAAAGGAGAGGAAAAACAAGTGGAGAAATGGCTTCAGTGTTCCCAAACCATAACCTGGTACCAGCAGTCCCATGTATAAGTGAGATAAGAGAAATGAAAGGAGAATATCGCCTGTGTGAAAGTGGGAGGATCAAGTACAAAATATAATCTCATGTGATGCTTCAGAAAATTTCTGCAGTATTGCCTAGGAAACACGCTGCCAGTTTGCAGTCAGCAGCTTACGCATCTCGTGGCTCCGAGTAACTGTTAGCATCTCAGGAAAGCCCCTGGGACCATCTGTAGCTGAAGTGTGTTTTACATGTCACACAGTCTCAGTCCCCAGAACAGGGCTTTTACGTGGACTTGCTTTTGCAAGCACGGCAAGCCTGCAAAGCTTTGTTGTTTTGCTGCTTCCTCAGCAGTCTCAGCTCAAACTTCTGCACCTTTCTCCCTGTCCTGTAGGCATCCAGTATATCAAGTGACTGCTGGCCAGGGTTAGTCCCTTGGCATATTTTGACCGTTACCGTGCTTCCACAGCACTGACTTGTTCAGCAATGTATATGGCAGATGCCATATGCTTTGAATTATTTTAGGAGTTAGTGTCTTCTGAAAGAAGGGATTTCAGACATGGCTTTACATTTCTCAATAACGAAGCATGAGGTAAAACTGAATGACAGACTACTTTGATTAGCCCTTTATTTTTAAATGTTGCCTTAGAATAGATAAGAGAAGGGATTCCTTTAATTGTGATCTGTGAAACATGGCCTACATCAGGCTGCCCTGTGGAGCCGAGAGCATCTGTCAGCCCGTTGCATTGAAACCTGCTTTCTGCATATTCTGAGTTACATCACTTGTGTTTCTCCTTGGCATTGGCCACAGATGCCAGGCTGACAAGGTGTTTCTTGGACAGATTAGAAAATTTGGAAGTTCCCGGGGTCTTCCACCGTCTGCAGTCATTGGTGAGATTTCCTTCCCTAGCAAGTAGGTGAGATGCTGCAGCTGCCACTCGTCGGAACTGGGTCGAACTCAGTGGAGTGAATGTGCTGGAACTGAGGTTTTGTCTGAAGATTAGTTCTCCATGGGAAGTGTTTATGAAGGGGATGTCTGGGTATCCAGTGTTAAGAACAGAAACTGATTCTTTTTTTCTGTTTGTCTCTAGGTCTCCAAAAGGTGATGTCCATAGTGAAGGATATGTCTTGGAGGTAGAGTGCTGCTCCTCTTTAAATCAACTTTCAGACAAAAAGGAGATACTTGATTTTATTAAGAAAGTGAGTAAAAAAAAAAAAAAAGGCAAAACCCAAGCCACAGTATGCTTACGTGTGTACTATAATTACTGCTTCTACTTCTGTCAGTCTGACAGTAGGAATATGTGTACATTTTGTGCAGTTGTAACACTGCAGCAGAATTTGTTGTTTTGTAATTTTAAGTACCTGAAGGGCAATTATACTTACTGAGAGAAACAAGTTTGATCATATTATTATGAGAAAATGATTTGGAGTATAATTTTTGATGATTTGTAGTGACCTCTCACAGATGATATCAGCTAGGTTACCAGTATAGAAGACAGTCCTATAATGGAAAACAATTTAAGTTAAAACAGTATATATAATTTCCATTTTAGTGTCAAAATATCCTGTTGGATAGTACTGTAGGTAAAAGGCATATTAACTCCCGAAATCCCCCAGATTATGTAAGTTTTGTTTCAGTATCGCATGTTGTTAGCAGTTAGAGATTGTACTGGTAACCTAAATCCCTTTGTCATCCAAAGTAGTGTTGCTTTCAGTAAACTTTTGTATAAACTGGGGAATTTGAAGAGAACCATGTAATTCTTTGTTGCCTTCTTTTTAAAATTATTTTTGATGCTGTGATATTCTGCCAGACTGGAACTTAGCAGGTTATGTCCATTTTACTGAAGACAGATTCATTGTGCATGTTTCAAATTTTGCAGCATCTATTGTGTCCTATTGCGTGTTATAAAAACTAGCATTAAATACTGTATTTACTTAGACACATGGTGTAAGAATAGTGTAAGTAGGCATACCTCCCCTGGCTTTGATCCATCTTGCAGTGATGGTAGTAAAGAAAATTTTGTAGAACAAATATCAGCACGGGCTGTATGAGCTTGGTAGGGACTCAGCTTGACAGACTGTACTCATGCTCAGTCTTTCCCTTTTACTATGAACTGTAAAAACTGGATTACAAATAATGCAGCTATGACTATCTGATCATCATACTTAAAGATATATAGATTTTGATACCAGAACAAACTGAAGTTTTCTGAACACTTACTAATATTTGAAAGTTTGAGTCTGAATTTCGTTTCAGGGTTTATTGTGTTATTGCACTTTTATTCTGATTCTGTCTTTGATTATTTCAATATAGTCTCTCTTAAGCAAAACCGGTGTAAATCTTGTGTGTGAGTTTCAACATGTTTCATTTTGTTCTTCAGTTCTTTGAGTCAGAGTAGGAATATAGGCTTATCTGTCACAACTGGTAGCAAAATTTTATATCATTGCAACAGAAAATTTCTTTGTATTTGTAACTTCAGAAAGAGTATGGCTAACATGAAAACAAAATGACAATCCAGGAGTCAGCTTATTTCCATAAATATCCAATTCTGAGACTCTTTAGAATGCTTTTCTAGACATAGAAATGTTTCTCTTGGTAGAAGCCATTTGATTATGGGGTTATGAAGATGCCTTTTTGAAATATAATAATTTAAATTTTAATAGTTAAAATGTATATTTACTGTTTCTCTGTAGGCTGAGTATGTCGCTCATCCTCAGATGTTATTTGATGTAGAGGAATTTGAAGGTCTTTGAAGCTGTTGCTGTCAAGCGTGTCCCGTGTCATCGTCTGTATCTGATTAAACACACTGTGAAAGTCTCGACGCTTTTATGTAAATCTAACTCGGGAAACAGGACTTGTTTGGGAGTAGGAATTAATTGTCGTATTAACTAATTTGTCTAAGCAACAAAGAAGTCCATTGCTTTTAAGGGCATATAAAACAGCTGTTTACAAACAAAATAAATGAAAAATAAAGGATATTCTTCAAAGAAAGTAGTAACAAAAAGCTGTTAGAGAGGGCAATTGCTTGCTTTCAAAAAGAACAACCCTATAATTCTTCTCAAACAGTGGAATACAATTGAAGTTAATAAAGTGTTGTAATTGAATAGGCAAATTCTTGATCACAGAGCTTTTCGTAACAGAGGCTTTTAGCACAGGTTTATCATTTTACTGCATTGCAAATTACTGTATTTAAACACAAAGATACCAAATAGAGTAGCCATATTTTCAAAACAAAATTCAAATAAAAATTTTCTCCAATTGTGAATCTACTAGAAAAAATTCCTCTACCCTGAGAGAATTAATTTTATTAATTTTATTAATTTTATTATGCACTGATGAGCAAGTATTGTTTAGATGGGAGTTTGAACAAGGATGCAATTTTAGTAACTTCTTTTCTCAATTGACTTCTTGTTGCATTGAAAATGTATGTCATATTGAATATTAACTGCTTTCTCCTGGCAAACAGAAAGCAATTTTGTGATGGCATACAGCATAGGTAATGTCTTTTTTCTTCTTCTATAACTCCATATAAACGTTCATTATATTTCCGCCACTGCTATGGTTTCCAACCACGGTAAGAGCCATTGAAGATGGGAGTCAGTTAAGTATTGGGGACATAATGTTGCATGGGATACACTCTTCCTGTACCTTAAAATCGTATTCACACCACCATGTTCTATTTGTTCTTTCATATCAATGTGGATCTAGTGCAGCTCAACATGTCCTAAAGAGCTCAAACAGTCCCGTGGTGTCTTTGTCATTTAATTCCTGCACAGTGAAAGAAGTAACGTAACTATTGTGTCTGTACTTTACTGCTGTATTGGTATTAGCACTCCTGTCTTTAGCTCTCAGGCAAAACAGGGATTAAAGATTTGCTCATCTGCTTTTTAATGAGCAAAACTAACTTCTGAGCTTCTGATCACCGTGGCTCACATCATTCTGAAGTTGTTGCAAGTCAGGGATGTTACTTCTGAGATACTGTATTTTGTAGTACTTTGACTTGTGTCTCATGTAAAATAGGGTAGCCTTTAATTACTTCCTTAGTTGCTCTTTATTTCTGTGTATCCTGTTACCATTTTTTTTCATCTGAGAGTGTTCTGAATCTGCTGAGACAAGTAACGGAATGAGAAGCTAGGCTGACATCCCAAGAAAAGAGTTATTTTGGATATGCAGTCATATACGAATGCCAAAATGTTTCTCGTGACCTTTGTTTTCCACATCAATCTGAGTTACATGCTCCAGAAGAACTCCTATCTTCACTCTGTGGTGTTGATGAAATGGAAGGGTAGTTTCTGTACATTTTTTTCCCAGTTCTGACTTTTTAAAACTTAGGAAGCACATCTTTGTATGCTTGTTTACCTGCTTAATAATGCTCTGTCAGAAGGAAATTCTTGTATGTGAACTTCTTTCA
Source organism: Steatornis caripensis (assembly GCA_013398225.1). Classification (NCBI taxonomy): domain Eukaryota; kingdom Metazoa; phylum Chordata; class Aves; order Caprimulgiformes; family Steatornithidae; genus Steatornis; species Steatornis caripensis. The sequence goes on along the minus strand of VZSC01017616.1, from coordinate 52,588 downwards.
CTTTGACCCCATTGCAGAGTTTGTATTTCTTGTCCCTGTGAGCTCATTATCCTCCTGTAGGGAAGGAGGATAAGCACAGTTTAAAAACGTTGCAGCTTAGCTGAAATCCAAATGCAGGCATCTTCCTTTTGTGTTTTTTACTAGACAAGAACCTCTCCCTGCTGATTTGTCCTTACTTGACTCAGAAATAAGGCTGATTTCTTCCAAGAAACCTAAGGCTGTACAGATGAATAATTGGTTTTGTGTTTTCAGAAGTGGACTGGTTCAGCTTGGAACACAACTGCCATCTTGAAACACCTATGTAATGTTTATCCTGTGACGAAATCTGCTGTATGAGACAGTGTTCGTCAGATCTGCTCATTGCTGTTCCCTCTTCACAGTCTGTTGCATAGGAAATTAGGCTGTTCTGAAAGAAAGGACATACAATACTAACACTTGTATGAAGAACTCGTGTCCTATGTTGCTGAAAGGATCTATCGTATTTGAGCCCTCTTGCGAGTTGTATGGAATATATGGTATCAACTGCTATTTACTGGAATTTTTCTAAATGTCTTTTAAAAAAGAAAACGTTACCAGGAACAGAACTGGTAGGGGGAATTAGTTTGTTTCAAGTTTGTGCACTGGAAATTAATACACAATATTGCCACAAGTTTAAACTGTTTAAACAGTTGAACTTAGAGTATTCCTGAAAAGTGAGACATTTCTTGAAGGGGTTCGATCCTTCCGCCCATTATGTGCCCTGACTTCTTTGAAGGAAGTGGCAGGCAGGAGACTGGCTGAGCAGTTGGGTAAGGAACTGCTACACACTCCAAACAACCACAGGTCAGTCTCACTGTTTGTTTCTCCATGTTGATGTTTTTATCAAACTACTGAGACACTTCTTCTCCTGCTGNTTGAAGGAAGTGGCAGGCAGGAGACTGGCTGAGCAGTTGGGTAAGGAACTGCTACACACTCCAAACAACCACAGGTCAGTCTCACTGTTTGTTTCTCCATGTTGATGTTTTTATCAAACTACTGAGACACTTCTTTTCCTGCTGTCTTGTTTTTTCCCTCCATTTATCTGGAGCTGTTTTGGTGTTATCAAGATAACTGCTGTCTTAGTTTATGCATGTCTTTTTCTAAAGAGTCATCTGTGTTACGGCTCTAAGTGGTGAAGAATTTCGGTATTAGTATTGTTGTTAAAAGACAGGTTAATTCTCCAGCTTCTTTTAAGTTGCTAGGCAGAAGCAGGGTTGTGGAGTATTTAGGAGGACTTCTGTTTCTCCTATAAAATAAAACCTGAATGCCTATATGAATTCTCAAGAGCTTTTAAAATCTTTTCCATAGATGTTCCTAGTCAAGGGAGTGATTCAGCCCAGACTTGTCTCTTCATTTATTTCCTACATTTGTCTTCTATGATCAAAACAAGGGACTTCACATATCCATACAGTGTGTGAAAGTGATACTAAATGGTTTTGGACTCTCTTCTTCTGAGTTTCAAAACTCTCTTCAGCATCTAACTATGAAATGGCAGGAAGATGTGGAAGTTGAGAAATGTGTCATAGGACAAATTTGTCCATAATAATAAGTACTTTTCATATATGTAATTATTTATGTTTGTAACAGCATGGCAAGCAAATGAGAAGACAAAAGTCTGCAATTTCGGGTAAAAAATGAATGTGAAAATTACTTATCTTGTAATTTTTTTTTTACTTTTATTTAGAATCGCTAAGAAAAATACTGGTTTTTATATAGCTGTTGCAGTATTTCTCATGTTTGTGTCTCTTTTTGTTTTGTCATTTCTTATTCTTCATCTCTTGATCTTTGCACTGAGATTACTTTTTTAGAAGGAACAGAGAGATGCAGCTTATGTGTGCTGAAGAGCACTAGACTGTTGGTGGATTTCTTGACTCTGTTGCTGCAGTCTTACCAGAATCTCTTCTGTGAAGTGTCCAATTGCTGTTTTGGTGTCAGGGTTCATTAGATGGATATTGTAGTCCTAAGCATCATTCTTTACTTTAGGTAGCTTTTAGCTGGACTGTTCAGAAATTTCCTGCAGGTTATAAAATAAGAGCAGGTGGCAGTAACAGATAGAAGAGGGGAAAAATTGCATCTTTAATATTACTCAGAGGATCATTCTCCAAATGAATAAGCAGTTTGAATTTATTTCTGTGGCTAGAAAATTACCCCTCTAGAGTACTGTTTATTACCTAGGATTACTTATGTAGATGCGATGTCAACCTCTTCTAAAATAATTTCCATCCTTAAAACAAACCCAACAATCCCACCCCAAAACCTTCACTCTCCAGGGTGTTTGCCAAAGAACAATACAACATTTATTTCTTTAGCACACTGTAATGAAAACCATTGCTGAGCACTTAGCTGACTGCTTTGTTTTCTGCATGTTTTCAGTGCAAACAGAGCCCTTATTTTATTTTTGAGTATTTGGACCTTAGAATTAGATATGATTATGAAGCAGAAGTTGAAACTCAACATCAATGGTTCAGCTGTTTGTGATCTGCTGTGATAATATTTATTAAAGTGCATTTTGTTAACATTTTGTGAGTGTGTATATAACAAGAGATGGTAAAAAATAGCATATACTGTATTTTAAACAGCCTGGTGTGAAGGGAAACATCTGTTCCTGGTTAAGCTTCTTTCAACTTGTGTTCTTTTGACTAAGCCCTGCAAGAGTGGTGTTGATACATATCTTCCATGAACATTGCAAAACTATTTTCAGGATTCTCCCAGGAGCCTGGTTGTGCTTTTATAATCCTTTGCCCCCAGCAGCTTTTGGAGTCATCCTCTTGACCAAGATAAAAATAGATGTTATAAAGCATGTAGTTGATATTTTTAATGATCCCACTTCTATCTAGTGGGAAAAATAACTTTTAAAAAATAACAATAATTATGATAATATTTTATACTATGCTAAAATAAAATATGGGCAAATTGTTCAAATTTTAATTTTGGCTGCGAGTAACAGATGGCTTGATGAAACAATGTGATTTTAAAGAAACACTCTTTGGTTTATATAAAGATAAAAGAAAATGTTCCCTGCGGATTAAATGTAAAGCCTCTAAGTTTGAGACTGAATTCTGATTTTTTTAAATATTCCTCTTATCCTGAACCTTTTGGTTTTTTGTTTTCATTGCTTAGGACAGAGATGGACTAAACCAGTTCTGAATGACATTAATGCTAGCTGATCACAAATAAACGACTGTTTTCTCATGTTCTACAAAGAACACTGAATTGTGTTCATCCAGCTAAAACAGTTTTTGGATACAATGCTCAACCATCTGTCTCTATTAATCTGTATTTTCCCTTTGCTTATATTCACCCATTAGTGTAGGAGTTTCTCTCAAAAAAATCATACACAAGATATGGTCTGCATTTTGAAAACGCCCGTTCTCTAGAGCAAGCGCTTAGGGCAGAGTTTCTACAGACTTTTTTTGGCGGTGTATGTCAAGTATTTGGCTTGAGTGAGCATAGCTGGCTGCTCTATAACAGTTTATCCCAGGTCTGAAACATTTTTTAGGGAATAAATCTGAAATGATGTGGATAAATTCAGGATTTCTTTTCAGAGTTTAGGGCAAGGATGGGAGGATGCAGGTATGTTACATGGCTCTTGGGCAGGTGCCGCAGTCACTGAACCTTTGTAGCCTGTGTCCAGCAATGTTCGCCCTTTGCCAGCTCTGTGAAGGAACAGATGCTAAAATAAGACAATAATTTGAGAAGAATCATTGCACCCAAGACTACAGAGGATGAGACAGTGTGGTTTCAAGAGCTGTCATCTAGTGAGATATGCTGAAAGGAACAAGTGTACTTGCACCATGCTGCACTCGCTACATGTTTAGTATAGTTATATTGTTTTCAGGAATGAAAGTACAGCTAAGGCAAGCCGAAGAGGAATTTGAAGTTGTTACTCTCATCCCTGCTTTGGCTCCAGCAGCAAGAGACATATAGCTGTCTGTAACTTAATATCTCTTGGCAGCACTGTCTTAAGAGCCTATCTTCTATTTTATTTAGCACAGCAGTAGGTTGCAGTAGCTACTTGCTTCACCACATTTCTCCCTGTTCTGTTTGTAGCCTTCAGTTCCCTTTTGCAGAGGCTACTACGAGTGAGCGTGTTGTAACAATGCAAAGCTTGCTTCCTTTTCCCTGTTCAGTGACTAGTTGTGCTCTACCACAAATGCAGTGAGAGCTTGAAGAGTCAAGTCGGTGGTTCTGTGGAATGGGCTGTGTAATGCAAAGATGGAAAGGCAGTGTACATCCATTTTGTCAAGAAACTCATTAGCTTTTAAATTTTGGTTTTGTTTTTGGACTCTATTACCTTCTCTTGGATCTACTAACTTCATTCTAATAGTCTTATCTAAAGTTCCTGAACAGTAAAATTCTAATCAAGGTTTTCATTGGAAGTGTCAATATAAACACTGTCATCAACACTGCTTAAAGGATGACTATGTTGTTTGGGATTACGGTAACATTTTTCAAGGCATCCTTCCAGTATTTGATCCCTGATAGCCTATTTTGATATAACTGACAGTGAAAATCCTTGGTAACTTGAAAGCCTGAATGCAGACTGAGATTTGACTTTGTAAAAGCTACATTTATATTGGATATTACTACATTAATGTAGATTTATATTAACATGCTCTATCTCAAATTCAGAATTGGTGATCGTAAACTGGAAAAGGTTAAAAATCCATGGGAAGTACAGGCTTCAATGACAGAGCATCCTAGTCAGAAAGGTTGCGTGGTTTGGAAATTTGCAAGTAGTGAAAGAGACTCTCAGAGTAACAGGACAGCGAAGTAATTAGCAGTTGCCGCTTTGCTGTTGATTAGTAGAATTACCATTTTTTGTAACTTAGTATTAGAGATGCAAAAATGCCAAAGTCGCAAAAGTTTTGAGTCGTTTAGAAAGAACTAAACCGCTCCTTCAGAACAATTAGCTAAGCTTCATTGGTTTTAAAATAAGCAGTAAGCTCTTGGTGACTGTTGCTGTCTTTTCAGGAAGCAGCATGTGGGACCTACCCAAAATATCAGCAGCAGACTAAAAGCCTGTCTTCATTTTAAACATCTGTTTTCAGAAATGGCCGAACTAGAAGGGGGATGTGCAGTATTTGTGATGAAACATGTACTACTAAATATTAACGAAGGAGGACACAGTTGGAAGACTGTAGTCTGGAACATCCTTTCCCAGTCCGAGCTCTTGGCATGCGATACATAGCATTCCCCTCAAACCACAAGATCATGTTTTTTGCATGAAGATCCCGGGTGCTATGTCTGTTGTCAAGGAAGCTTTGCTTAAATACTAAAAAGAAGGTAGAAAAATACAGTGATCTTGTTTCTAGCACACATTGTGAGATCTAATGCCTCTAACATTGTTCTTTTAAAAACAAGCAAATAAACAGACAAGAATTTATTTTATTAGTCAAGACAGCTTATGTTTGGCTTAAAACAAGTTTTAGATAGCTCTGAGCAAAATTAACCCAGCTATTGTTTCAAAGACCATATGTTTTCCCATCCGTAGGACTAAGTAGCAGTCTTTCCCTTAGTTTGCTGCAGAACTAACTAAATGCATCTGACCATCAGAAGATCAGTTCGTTGCACATAGAGAATGTTGTTCTTTCTCCAAGCATGTTTTTGCTATGTGTGCTCTTTATAAATTGTTTCTGGTGTTTGTTCTTATATTAGCAGCAGACCCTTTTACCAGGTTGCTATGGCATTCTTTTGGTACCTTGTTATATCATGAAGCATAATAGCAAACCTGGTAATGAAGTGTTCAGACCAAATGCCTAGGTTTTGCAGGCAGGTTTTTTCCAGATCATCAGGAAGTGTAAGCCTTGACACTATTTAGGACTGCTATAAACTGGAGTGCCCTGATGACATTAATAAAACTGCTTTTCCTCTGGATACATCCCAAAAATGTCCAGCTCCTGGCATACAAGAATTAAGAGAAATTCGTAACACTTGTCTCATTAAATAATTTGTATGAAAATCCTTATGCAATAGGGAGAGCCTCATTATTAATTTGCTGTGCATTATTTCCCATGTTTATTGATGTGGGTGGAATACTATTCTGAGCTTGCGGAAACTGCTTGATTTGCTATGTGCCATCCCATGGGAAAAATGTACAGAATCTCCCTGTAAGCAATTATCGAAGCTGACAAAAGTATATGATTCTGTTCAGCATGGGATCTGTGTTCTGGAGCTTCTGTATTTATAAGTAGTACCATCATGCTCTCTATGAATAGGAGATTATTACGGAGCCGATAATGCAACAAGAAACGCAGAATACCAAACAATATGTGGACTCTACAATGAACTTGCCAAGTGTCTTTATTCTAAATAGATTTGAAAAAAAAACCTGTATGTGGCTGTTCAAAATCAGCTTTCAACCTGGAATCCACACTTCTTGCATTGTGAGGCTGATAGTTTAAAAACAAATGCTTTTCAGAAAAGAGGATTTCATCATTCAGCCATACTGTTGCCAGGTGTGGTTTTACAGATCTTTAAATTAGACTGTCAGCCATTTTCTAATTAGGTAGGGAGCCTTCAAGAGAACCAGAAGTATTTAAAAAAGATAGGGCTACATCAATGTAACGTTTAGTGACAGTGCTTTGTGCTGCTGATGGTTCCTTTTTTCCAAATGCAATTTAAAAACAGCAGTCAGTCAGTTCTGAAATAAACAATAACACTTGGCAGATGTTAAGAAATGTTAAAATTCAATTAAGGTAGTGATGTCAAGGTTGGAGATGGTGCTTATTCCTATTCTTGCTAGAGTTAGTGGGAGATTTGATATTTATTTCACAGATAGCGAAGGCTAAATCTGTCATTTTTTTCCCTTCAGGGAAAATGCCAGGTTTCTAATCAAGCAAATTATAGGCATGACATTAAATTCTTTAACTGCCTCGGCCCTCCGTACACATGAAATTTCACCCCTTATTTAAGCAGGTTCTATTTTTAAACTGGTGTAAATCCAATTTGTTGCAAGCCAGTTATAAACTGATTTGGATGTACCCACTTGGGGGTTTATCCAGATTGAAATACATGAGTTAAGTTCTGCTTCTGTTGTTGAACAATAACATCTTTTGTGATACAAACCTGTTCTTGTTTTTGTCATTAATATCATCCAAGCAGCACTTTATGAGGCAATAAAAATACTTCTGTTCCTGTCTGGGGAAAGAACCAAAGATTTTTTTTTTTTACTTTAAGTTTTGTTGGAATTTCCCTTTTAAAAATTCCCCAAGATGTAAGGAGCAAGTATCTAGCATATTGAAAATATAAAAAAGATCAGTAAAACAGTTGAAGTTAGTATGGATCACCTAATGTGAGGACATTTTCAATCTACCTTTCTTTCTGATGTGGTAAGTGGTGAAGATGCAGTTATTCTGCTTTTTATGCTTTTTCTTCTCATTCAGTCATACAACGTAGTGTGACCAGGACCTTTGTTAGCACTCTTTGTTAGCATTCTAAACTGGCACGTAAAGACAAATAATTGTAGTATTTATCCCATCTGGAATATGTTCTGGGTGACCCTGTCAGAGTAGCATCATGTTCTTCCCATTCAGTTCAGCTTTACCCCTGCTTTCTTGCATGCGTTGCCTGCTTACTGGTTCCCAACACTGCATCTGCTAAGATACTTTCCCAAAAGGCTGGGACAGACATATCTGTCTGTGTGTACCAGCGCGGGATGCCTCAGAGGGTCCAAAACCCACAGATGGCTGGTAGAAACAGCCCTTCTGCCCGGTGTAGCTCCTGGGCACAACCTGTCTGGGTACTGAGGTTTGGGCTTGTTTAAGTCTGAGTTTTTATTTTTTATATTTCAAATATTCCATACGTCAAATACAGGAAACAGGAAATGTGAATGTATACTGGATGACCTAATTCATTCTGGATGTGAAGGCAACTAAAATTTTGTACTATTTAAGCTCTCAACAGGATGCTGAAAAATTAAATGGTCTTTGTTTGCAGTTTGAAAATGTTCAGGCTTTATGCTTTATTTATGATGAGAGGTTTTGTGGAAAGTTGGAAGGAAAGACTTTGCATCTGCTGATGCATCACTTTGCTGTTCTACAGCTTACGTTGCACTGTTGATGTAACATTTCCTGCTAAATTTGCTTTAGCGAAAATAATGAGATGCTTGGTTCTCCCTTATGTAATGGGGAAAATTTGAAATACAGGTTTAAATAAGATTCTGTATTTTGTATACTGCTCATTAACTCGTTGGGAAAGGGCCTTGAAGATACAGTCTCTTTTTCCAATCTTTCTGCTGAACTATTAGGCTAATAAAATTTAGGCTATCATTCAGTCCTTAGTTCCTCCTGTTTCCATTCTGAGAACAAGAGCCTCGGAAGAAAAACCTCAGCATCAGGTATTCCTTAGAACAAATACATTTTTTCTGAGTGAGTGAAGACTGTAAGCATTGCTACAATAGCTGTGGAAGCTGTTCTCATCCATATCACAGTGCGGGAGAGTCTGGTGTAGGTTGACAATCAGTCTTGATTGACCAGGACCAATAAAATTACTTTATATGTATGATTCTCAGACTCTTTAAAAAAATTCTATAATTAGCTGCCCTGCAACCTACTAAACAAATGTAGTAGTGATAGATGAACTGAATTTGTAACTCTTATCATTGACTGTATAGAAAAGTATTTGTAAAGTTACAACAGCGAGTCAGGACCATTAAACAGATTATGAATACATCTATCATTGACATTCACTTGAACCTTTCTGAGCAAGCTAGTTAACATGCTAACTTTTTTTGTAGACAGATACTCACTTGATGAGGATACTGCTAGCAGTGCGTTTATTTGGAGGTTGTTGTCCTCTTTAGCAATGAGCTTTAGTTAAGTCAGCATGCCATGTTCGCCAGGCTGAACACCTGTGAAGGCCGTTGCCTTGTTTCCTGGAGAGCTCTGTTTTAAGTTCCTGTGATCATGAAATCAAAAGTTAATTTAACATGGAAAATTTAATCGTGTGTTTGAAAGAGGAAGTTCTTGTTGATAAGGTATCGTCTGGGTTTGTGTGTTCAGAACAGTAACACGTTACCAGGAAGTAGGTGATTCATTTAAAAAAAAAAAAAAATTCTGGGTGCAGAAGATGCAGAAATGAGCTTCCTTTTAAATTAAAAAAAAAAGTTGTACGAAATTTTCCCTATTTACTTGCTGTTGGAAAAAAAAAGGCCCGAATTGTTTCATATAAGTTGGTACTAAATTGAGCCTCAGAGAATAATTAAGACACTTTAACTCTCTGAAATGACATGATATGCAGAGAAAGTGAAATTATTTCTCCATTCTCAAGGCAGTTCTTTTTGAAATATTTGTGTGTTTAGGCTTCATATTATATGAAGAGTGTACATTACATGGAAACCTTTCGTTTTTGGTGGGTGATTTTGATAAATGAATCGGCAGACACTCGTGTTTCCACAGAAGCCCAGCTCTCGCTGCAGTTTCTCCTGGGTTTGAGGAGTGAGGCCGGTGACTCAAGTGGAGGGTGCATCCTTAGTGCTGAGTCTGCCTAAAAGAGATTTCTCTTTCTGCTTCATTTCAAGCCTTTCTTAGCTAATTCCAGCTTTGTCAAATTGTCATTACTACCAGCTCAATGTTTCTTTCTTAGGCTCTTTTGTGATTCGATTCCTTCGTTTTCCGACTTTATCTAAGGTGTACGGGATTAATAATAGCGCCCTTTAGTTTCCATTATTCTTCTTTGTTCACATCACAACGCCTTTTTCTATCCCGAGTTCTGTATCTTCGGAAAAGCGATGTATTAAAATAGCTTTGCTTTTATGTACTCATTATGTGAAAGTTTGCCATTTGTGCCTCAATCCAAACTAGGAAAAACAACAACTGTTGTTATAACGGTGCATATAACAGAGAGAATTAATAACCATTTCCTTGGCATAAATGTCATAATCACACCCCTAATACAGCAGAAGATGTAATATTAAGACCCTGACTTCGTAAGGTTGGTACTAAAACTTTGCGTGTGTGTAATACCACTTCTGATAATTTAGCATAAATAAACTTTTCAAACGGATACTTTGTCCCTGTGAAGGAATATGTAGGCATTTTCTCGCTTTTGGGGTTTTTTTACTTTTTTCCCCTCACTTTCACATTATTTCAGATGGTTTAGGGAGCTTTTCATCCTGCTCCTCTAGAATGTAACTTTTTATGCAAATGTAACATGACAATTTCCTGTGGTAGTGGACAGAAGTAGCAAAATGACATGCTAGCTGCCTTGAAGGGTGTTATTTTCTGTATTTCTGTTTAGCTAAGACAGCTTGACAGTTAAAAATCTAATCTTCTTTGACTTGTAGATTCAAGATGCTGCAAGTCAAGGCTTGAAATTTGTTGGAATTATACCTCAGTACCATTCCCAAAAGAACTGTCTTGTCAGCGCCTCCCTGACACCCGCCAGTAACAACTCTGTTCAATCAAGAGATAATAAAAATGTTTCAAATTACCCCGAGGATCATGCTTCGCCGGATGGCGAGAAAATAGATGGCATTAATGGATGCAGTACTCCAGCACAGAGTGAGGAAAGTGCTGACCAATGTACCACGTCCAGGGAGGACTGGAGAGGTGAAGGACAGGCTACTGAAGACGTCAATCTCAAGCCTGCAAAGGGAAACGAAGAACAGTTTCAACATGCGAACCCAAGTGTTACAGAAGCAGCAGACAAGCTGAATGGACTTGCGGAGAATGAAACGCCAGCACAATGCTTAAAACCGCTTATTGGCAGTAAGTATTGTGGTGACCTCTCGTACATAAAAGCCAAGGTGAAATTGCCTCAATGATGTTCCCAGCTCTTTTGGGGGGTGGGGATACAGGGAGGACCTTTGGCCCGTTTTTGGCCTTTCACGGCCCATTTGTGTGCCTGAGTGTAAAGACTGGTTTTTGTCTGCTGTTCAGCCGAATTGGTTCATGTCTGTATTTGCTGTGGTACCCTGAGAGCTCTTGATCTTTGTATCCTTTTTGTCCATTTGAATAAAAAGCCCTGCTAATCTGCCTGGCAAGGTTTTGCAGCAGCAGAAGGAATAAGTCACAAAACCGTATCACAGTTAGCCCTTTTGTAGCAGGTGAACAGATAACTGAAATTAAACCACATCAAGAACAGCAGGAATATTATGTGATCTGGACTCTGAAGTCTCCTAGTATCATGTAGTCAGGCTGGGGTCAGTGCTACAGTCAGAATTGTAATTATGGGAAAGCAGCAGTTATTTTTGTTAATGACTCATGTTTGCTAATTCATAATAAAGGTTCTCTTGGTAATGGTGCTCCTAATAATTTGTCTTCCAATTCTTGTATTTTTGTAAGATTATATATACCAGTTTTCTTTCTTTCATTTCTTTGACATATTTCTCCTCAGGTGTGCTTTCCACTTTTAAATGTCATTTTTTGCCATGTAGTTCAAAATAGGATGTAGACCAGAGTAATTTAGAAAATGAAGAGTCATCAGAGAACAATATTCTTGCCCCATTTCCAGTTTAAATCTCAAAATATTTTTCTTTCCTGTATTTGCTTAAATCCTAGAAAACAACGTGTACACACATTTCTCTTACCTCTTTGCTTACTTTCCTTACAAGCTACAAATCTACATAAGGAAATTCCATCTACATTCCTTTCAGCTGGTGCTGTCCTTGACTTTAATTTATCCATGTTCTTTATGTCTTACATAGATTAGGTCAAACAATCCTACTCCTTTGGGGATTATGTATGTAGGACAGAGAATGACTTTTCATTGTACCCTCCTTGGACTATTGTCTTGGTTTCCATTGCATTTTCACGTAATTAGCTTTTTGCCATCAGATTTGGATCACACTCTAGTAACCTTTCGCCATACATACTTCTATTGTTATCAAGCAACAGGGCAGCCAGATTTGGTCAAAGCATAGCTATTATTTGAAAAATTTGTTCTAGTTTACACTAGAATCTCACACATTATAAAACTTCTCCTAGATTTATAGTCCTAAATTCATTATGTCCCAAGTCTTATCAGACCAGTTATTTCTCTTTTTATATATGCTCTCTTCGAGCGAGTTAACCTAGCAAGTTTAATCATCTTTTTGATGCTATTCTTCTCCATATTGAACAGTGGAAATCTTTTGCTACAGGTAACCATGTTCTTAATAGTTCTGTGTTAATGTGAAGCTGGTCACCTCCAATCTTGCCAATTCCTGTGTGTCAGTAACACCCCAGGATTTTATTGTAGCTGCTGATTTGCCAGATAAGAAGTTTTATTTTAAAAGTGCCTTCAGTTTTCTTATTCATCTTTCTTTCTCTGAACGCTTTTTGGCTTTATTTCTCATACAGTTTTTTTAATTGGTGAGTTATGCAAATAGTTTCCAAGACTGAAGGTCTGAGAAGGCAGTTTTATGTGACAGTTCACCTGTAGTAGGATTTTCCCAAATCTATTTCCTGTACAACATTGCTGATTTCTTTATTACTCTTGTATGAATTTTTGTTATTACAGCACTCCCTTTTCCTCCCATGGAAAATGTATTCAGTCTTTGGCACCAGTTCTTCATCCTTCCTTGGGAACATGAAGACAGAAAGCATCAGGTGTTTTTTTTTTTTCCAGTTAGCCTACTTATTCCATAGGTAGTTCCACTCTTGAACTCCTTCTTGCCTAAGTAAAACTTCAGACAAAAGTTTATGGAATTCTAAAAAATTTTAAAAAATATTTGTGGAATCTTAATATTTTGTTCTTTATTTTAGGTTTTAGACTATTCAAGTGTTATTTTTATGTTTCTTCATTTTTTTTCCCTGAATATTTTGTACTGCTTATTCACTTTCCCTTTTATTAAAGGGTTCTTCAAAGCAGTGTTGAAAATGATTTGCCTGTGAACAAGGCACAGATATTCCAATGGTATGTCCAAAAGTGCTATGTTACCTAGAACCAAACTGAAGGTGTCTTTGTCCATGCTTGGGCGGTCAGGCTCACTGGTGAAAAATGTTGTCAGTAGTGACTTGAACAGCGGTTAGGACTGGTGTCAGTAATGGTGACAAACCAAGTCAACCACTGAAAGGCTTGCACACATTTTAAGTGCATGTTGTCAACAGCCCAGTGTCAAATCGGAATTATCATCTCCCTGTGGTTTTCCAGTTCCATGATTTGCATTGTTAATATAATGTCTTCATATACACCAAAAAGATCTCCATTTTCAACGTGAGTGTATTTTGGGGGTCAGAGTCAAAACAATCACAGAAGTTTTCTGTATGCTCTTCCAAGTTAGGATTATCATAATTTTGTTCCTTCTAAACAAGTGGTAAACAGCCATGAGGATTCATGTTAAAAATTTATTCCTTTCTATTCTGTTTGAGACACGGTTCATATCTGAGATCATTAGGTCTCTTTTTCATGTTTGGTTTTATCGTGAGCTTCCTGCTCTCTTCAAGTGCTGCCAAGTCTGTCTCTGAGCATCTCCCTTCTAATATGTTTTCCAATTTGCACACTGCTTCTTGCTCAGTGACGTTTGTTAGAGAGCAATCGTAACATTTCTCTTGACATCTCTTTCTTTAATACTTGAGATTAGAATATAACAACTTGGAAATGCGGTGCTTGTTGAATGAATGAATTTTCATATAATGTCTTTACCCTTCATATTGGTTTATTTTGGGTGATTTTTTGACATTTGGAAGTCAATAGAAATTTTACCATTGTTTTCCATATCCATTAATAAGTAGAATAATTACGTATAAAAACCTTTTTGTTGGTAATTTTATTAATGGTTGTACCCTTCTGAGAATTTGCAAGATGTATTTGCACTTAAACTTGCTTCCAGTTTTAGGGCTGTGAAAGCTCAGCTTTGCTCTCAACAATGACTTTTTTGTAATGGTAAACCTCCATTAACTGCTCCTATGATACACTAGAGGAGATACGGAGCAGAGTCTAGAAAATGTTCTCTATTTGTAAGACCCTTCACAATTTCATTTTCAACATTCATTTGCTGTTGTGTTAATGTCTCACCTTGGCTCAGACCCAGAGTAAATCAGCTAACTAGCTAGCATAGTCCTACGCTAATGATTCATTGCATTTTCTTTAGATGAGACTATTACTTGCTGGTTCCATGCCGTTGTATTATCAAAACCAAATTATTTAATATTTTAATGCCCATGATCTACAGAATGCAGTTCCTCCTAAACTTGCAGTAAGATTTTGCATTTGAACTGTCCTCAGTGTCGCAGCTCTTTAACAATTAATTCAGTAGAAAAATAAAAGTACTCTGTGCCTCAGTTTTTAGTGATTTAGTGACTGCTACAGTACTTAAAACAGTTTGTGGAGCATGTTTACCTGTCTTGGTTTCCACTGATAACACCAGTAGGGGGTTGTCCATTAGTACTCAGATATTACTGTCCTGAAATGTTTTATCATCAACAGTGAATCCATTATTAGTAACAAATACTGTAACAGCAGTCAAAATGTTGTATTGGATTTTGGGACCCTACCCTGCTGGACACTGCAGAAACATATAAAGGAGATAGCCATATCCCAAAGTATCCTTTGCAGTTGCACATTGTAGTCAGACAACAGCAGACAGTGGGTTATACATTGTTTTAGCTGAAATACCATGACACAGTTGTTGCATTAGTCCATTTTTTACTTTTTTTGGTAGAAGCAGAGATCTTCGCTCTCTTCAACAAGCCAAAAACCCCACAAAGATGCAGCCAGTATTATACGGTGACTATCCCAATGAGGATCTCCAGGAATGGGCAGACTGTCAACAGCTTAGAAGCAAATTGGCTGGAGCACATGACAGATCACTTCAGGAAAGGAGGCTCATTGGTAAACGCCATCTTCAGCCTTGGAACGGTAAATGGTATGGAAATTACAGAAAGAATTATGCTGTGATTATTTTCCTTTCTTCTCTAATAGAAGTCATTATCTTTGAAGAGAAGACATTTGGGAGGTGCTTTAATATAGGCTTGGGGCAGATTTGTTTTAGATCAGCCTATTTCAGTGAAATGGAATGAAAGCACAGGAAATATTTTGGCATTTGAATAAGGAAAACAGATTATGTATTGTATTTTATAAACATAGTAGAGATGATCCTGTAATTGCAGAAATACACAGAGTTAATAAACAGTATGAAGTAAAATGAATTAAATGAATAAGATTGTAAAGCAGATGACATAAATGGAAGAGTGGCTTTCCTCTTAGCTGTCCGGCCACACACTGCATCTGGGTCTGATTGCGGGTCAGTGTAAGGACCCTCCAGTTTCATCTGGCCAAAATGTAGTCAGTTACTCCTAGTTCTTGCAGAGATCCTTTCTGCATTGGTGGCACAATATTTTACAAAATTGTCTTCTGTGAGTGTGTTCGTATGAGTGATGGATAAATGTTGGTCTTTATTTAAGAAGAGAAGATTAAAAACCAGATTTTTGCATGTTGTGAAAATGTGCCACTGAATCCAGCTTAATACTGTGGCCAGTCTGTACTACACTCATGGCCACCATGATGTCTCTGAAGGCCAGCCTGCTGTACGAAGAAAGACTTTGGTGCATAGTAGGGATCTGAGAGACATAACCAAGGGACCATGAGAACAAACCAAGCGAAGTACATGAACATAAAAATGTTGAAGTTACAACCAGATTAATTTTACTGGAAAATTATGTGACTAATATACTTCATGGTTAAAGTGCTTATTGCTGAATCTTTCACTTAGTTTTGGTTTGTTTTGCATTCTTTGAAAGGAATGTGGTAACCCATGGATTGGGCACTGCTACTAAGATCAGTGGGTTTATGCCTCAAAATTATAGGGGAACTGCTTCCAGAGCATCTTCTTCCCATTTTGCTGCTGGTAAGAGTTCCAGGGTCCATGATAAAACACAGTAATTTGAGTCAGTTCTGGTAAAAGTATATCAGGAAATGAACAGGCAATCCTAATTTTTCATTTTGCAAGCAAGTAACAAAAAAAGGAAGGTCTAAAGTTCAGCTGATGGAATGCTTTCACACAGCTTCCTGGAAAGCTTTGTAATTGCTAGTTAACTTGCTTAAAAACAAATGGTCATTTACTTTATGTGTATAAATTGCAACTCATAGAGGCAAATCTAATTGGCTTTATCAGGCTTACTGTTTTCTTTAATAAAAACTGCTTATCGGTGCACTCTGAAATGGTTTAAACACAGCATTTTTCTGTTATTTAAACTTCTAAAGTTCATTTGCATAACAGAGGCCTGGGGAAGTTCATGTACTTGGATACCGGAGTGGGGAGTGCTAAATAACTGCCTACGGACACAGATAAAGTAGACTTGAATGATGACAGTAAAGTTTCTACACAAACAGGACAATGAATTGTGTAAAAGCGGACAGATTAGAGATTGAAGATGAACAATTAATAATAATTTTAATTAGCATTTTACAGTTACAGGAAAAACCGGCTTAGAAGTCAAAAAGCTCAGACTTAAGGTCTCTAAAAGTCTATTCATTAGAACAGTTACGTTAAAACACCATAAACATGCCCGTGCTGTTAGAAGAACATTTGCTAAGAACAAGTTGGTATCAGTTGCAGTTAAATGTTTATGATCTAAATCCTAAAATTTTCCTATGCTGCAGAGAAATGGAACAGCTTTTTCACTCATATACCAACCGATATGAAAAACCCAGGACAGGGAGGAGGGAAGAAGGAGGAGGCTGAGGTCTTCTCAGCTCCTTACTTCTTTCTATTCTTAAGGCAGCATATTGAGCTCTTCATAGCTGCTCCCCTTATTCACTGATTAATCCTCTTCCAAATTAAGGTAATATCAGCATACTTTCTTTAATTGGTTATATCACATTTTTTTGTTCTGGGGGCTGGTTTTCTCTTTGGCTTAAAGTATGAATTCATTATTTTGCTTGTTAGACTTAAACACAGGGTTATTATCTTCTTTTCCCCCTTGTCCTTGGAATGTCCAATGAAGTGAAGATTTCCAGATTGTCAGTAGTCATAAATCTGTTTCTTCCTTCTGCCAACAGTTTAATAATTAGTCTTTAAAATAGTTTTAAAGTTCACTGATAACAATTGTTTCTTTTTACTTATTGATGAGATAATTATAAACAGAAATATAACACAATTACAAATTCCAATATGTAAACCATGCAGAGTTACACCATATATTAAATGTATTCAGATTTTGCCGGTAGGTTAGAAACAGCAGCTTACTCGGTCCTTGAATGTTCTTATGTTGACAAATAGCAGTTATTTAAATTTGGAGTTCAGTAACTTGCTGGTGTGTTTCATCCAACCCATGTCATTGCTAATCCTGCCTGTAGTCCCAGGTGTAAATTGATCCTGCTTAGTGATCTAAAGTGATCGTAGGACTTCAGCCTTGCTCTCTTCTAGTGAGAATTGGAGACTGTAGCAGCAAGCTACAGATTAATACCACTGCAAACGGAAAGGATGTAACAGGTGGGGTTTCTTTCTTTCCTATAACAGCAAGCCTCAATCAGCAGTGTGAGAAGGTGAGACATAGAAGGGAGGAGGAATCAAAGCTAAGGTTGCATTTTGATGCCGTAACAGAGTAATCACAAGCCGGCTCGTATTTAGTTGTTTTGAACTGCAGATATTTAAATGCTTGTCATTCTTACATTTGTTTTACCATTCTGTCTGTGAATTTCCTGCCTTTCAAACTTAGGAAAAGCTATACAACCAACCAGTAAAAATGGACAGTACTTAAAGACAAAGCAAATGAAACAAAATGTGAGTTGCTTGGAAGAGGAAAGAGGTCAGATTTTTTAGAGGGTCAGACTGACTGTCTCTGTTATATTTGTACTGCCTCTGACAGATGAGCCAGTGATGCATTTGCCCAATTATAGTCACCTTATCTACTGAAGTGGCTGGGATTTTTATCATCTATATGGAATTATTTTTCTCTGTGTGTACTGAAGGTGAGAAGATTCAGGAGGAGGGAGGAATATAAATATGAAGCAAAGGTCAACATTCAGGTCGCATGCCACATAAAGCCACAGATAGCTAGTTTTCCTCCTTGAGAGCAACAGCAGCCTAAAGGTTGGTTTCTTAGATAAAGGGGATTTTTAGTTAAAAAAAAAAACAAGGGGAAAATTGTTGCCCACTAGGAAAGCTGTCATGGTAAAGTAAGAAATCTTTTCCCATATACTTCATGTAAATCAGAAGCAAGAACATCAAAATCGCTTTTTGTCAACTGAGCTACATCAAATATTTATACAGCCTGGTGAAAATAGCTTTTTGTGCACAGTAGGATACCTTAATAAAAAATGCAGTGGTAATGGAACATTTTCAGAGGAAGAACAGTGATTGTAACCTTTATATTCAGAGCCTTTTCTTTAAGAAAGAGTGAAGTTGTATCAGTTCAAGAGTAGAGATTGGGAAATGATACCACAAACAGCAAAGTCAAAATGGTTTGTTCTGTTGGCATTTGTTAGTGCCCTATTGCAAGTGATCTAACGTTTGAAGTTACTAAAGACCTTTCCAATGTAGGCTAAGTCCCAGGAGCTAAATCTTGTTAAACAGGAGATTACCAAAAGAGAATACAACTGCAGCAGAATCAGGAAATACCTTGCATGAGAAACAGTGGAAACCAGGAAGACCAACTCACGATCTAAAGCTTTAGGTAGCTGATCTTTGTAGATAGGTTAGGTAAGATTCAGCTGAATAAACGTAGGCAGGGCAGAACCTGCAGGTATCTGCACAGGAGTCATCACCCAAAAGTGCCTTTACAATCAATGGAGATCTAGGCCTAGACCAATATAGTCAATAGGGTTTGTGTTGTGATCCACCTCATCCTACATCAGATAACTAAAAGATCAGATAGATTGGAGTGGGTGGTTTCGTGACTGCAGACTTGGATAAGACTGCAAGACTCAGTACATCCTTTGCCTTAGTCTTCACTGAAACAGTCTTCCGGGCCTCTGAGCTTAGAGGCAAGGTTCAAGGAGGTGCAGGACTAGCAGCAGTGGATGAAGATCCAGACAAGGATTGCTTGAGTTCCTGAGACCAAATGGTCTGCATCCAAGGGTGCTGGGAGAGCTGGCTGATGCCATAACAAAGCCACTCTTGGTAATCTTGGAAAGGTCATGGAGATCAGGGGAGGTTTCCAACACTTAAGAAAGGCAGAGTTTGCATCCACCTTTAAAAAAAGGCCAGAAGACCAATCTAGGTATGTTGGGGTCTGCAGCGGCTCCGCTGCGCTACTCCCCTTCACCAGGCTCCGTCTCCCCAGCAACCCGCTGGCACAGCCTCAGGAACTCCTCCTGACACCCCTCACTCGGGATCATGTCGGTTGGGATCACGTCGGGGCCACCAAATGTTGCGGTGCACCTCGTGAAGTTGAGACGGACTAAAAAAAAACACTACTGCTGCGTGCATAGGTTCAGGCAAAATGGCTGTTTATTGTTTTGTTACACTGCTTATATAGACCTCAGATAGTACGTGTCAGATGCTGATAGGCTCTTCGTGTTCTTCTAGATGCTGGTAGCCTGTCTTCCTCTTGCTATTGGCTGTTGTTAGCTGTGCAAGGCTTCTGCACTCCACGGTCCTAGGTTCCTGACTCTCACCTCCCGTTCACGTGCCTGACGTTCCGCGGCTATCTTAAGGGTACACAACTACTAACTTGTCCACAGACCCGCTGCAGACCCCAACATAGGTACTTACAGGGTGGTCAGCCTCACTTCATTCATGGGTAAGTCACTGAATGAGTCCTCTTGAAACACATTTCTGGACACGTCAAGAAGAGGAAAGTGACTGGGAACAGCAAATCATACTTGACAAAACTGGTTATCTTCTGTGATAAAATCACTGGATTTGTGAATGAAGGGAAGGCAGTAGGTGTCATATTGGGTGAATTCATCAAGAAAGTTTGACAGTAGCTTCCACAATATTTTTGTATCCAAGTTAGGACACTGCAGCCTAGATGGGAGGACAACTAGATGGGTAAAAAACTGGTTGCGTGGCTAGGCTCAGAGGGTCATAGTTAATAGGTCACACTTTATCTGCAGTAAAAAGTGGAGTACCACAGAGATCTACCCTGGGACCTGTTGTGTTTAACAACTTTATCACTGATGCAGAGGAGGCAATGGGACTTGTTTTTGTCACATTTGCAGATTATCCCTTACTCAGGGGTGCAGTTGATGTGCTTCAGAACTGAGTTGCTGTCTAGAGGGACCTGGGCAGGCTGAAAGAACATGTCAGCAGGAGCTTCTTGAAATTCCATGAGGACGAATGTCCTGCCTCTGGGAAGGGAGAGACCTTTTCACTAATCCAGGCTGGGGGCAGCCTGACTGGGCTTGCAGCTCTGTTGAAAAGATGTTAGTAGGCAGCAAGCTAAAGATGAACCAGCAGTATGCCCTAGCGGTAGAGAAGGCAACAGCGTACGAGGCTGTAACAAGAAGAATATACAGTAGATAAAAGATGGTGATTATCCTCCTCTACTTGTGCTCATTAGATTGTATCTAGACCACATACTGTGTCCAGATTTGGGCCTGCCCCCAAAGAGGGCAAGGAAGATGTTGACAAACTGGAGCTAGTTTAGCAGAGGGCCAACAAAATAGTCAGTGGTGTTGGAGCACTTGTACTGTGAGCAAAGACTGAAGAAGCTGTGTTGGCTCAGCCTGGAGAAGGGACAGCTTTGGGGGACTGACGGTGCCTATGAGGAGGCTATAAATAAGGTGCATCCAGGCTCTTGACTGAGGTGTATGGTAAGAGGATGAGAAAAAAATATGCATAAATTTGAAACAAGGGAGGTCCTGATTTGATATAAAGAAGAACTTTGTCATCATGAAAACAGTGACGCTCTCGAAGAGGCTGCCCAGGAAGTTGCGCAGTCTTTGTCCTTGGAGATTTTCAAGATGCAACTAGATACAGCTCTGAGCAATCTTGTATTGAACCTGCTTTGTGCAGGAGATTGGACTGTAGACCTCCTGAGGTCTCCATCTACCTGAATTATTCTGTGATTCTGTGAAACTGGGTCGTGAATGAAATAATGCTTATTTCTATCAGTTGTAGAGAGAGCCTTGGATGACTGACTCAGCTGCAGACCTCTATATCATAAATGTCTAATGTTAGGTTATATGAATCTCACCTGGTGGGCCAGTTCTAGGACATCTGACTGGACAGTTAAGTTGCTGCAGACTCTAGAGCATCTGTGTGATAAAGTTATTGCAGATAGACTCAGCGTGTTTGTCCATCTTACCCTTCCCATGCCTCTGTGTAAGTTTCCTGAAATTCCTATTGATCCTGACACCATGGCATGAGTTATGTGTGCCTTTTCTCCAAAATATGACCCTGTTAGCTCTCTTTCTGCTGCTTTGTTATTTCCCCCAATTATTCTTAGTATCCCAAATGCTTCACAGATGAAGGAATTAATGATCTAATTATTCTTTACTTCCCACTTTCTTTTGGAAGAGCAGCAGATGACCTGTAGAAGGGAAGGTGTATGGCCAGAGCGTGAGAACTGGCAGACATGCATTCATGGCATGAAAGTTTAAATGTTCTCACGCGGCACGTAGAGAGAAGACTTGGTTATGGTTAAGAGGGAAAATCTTAGGAAGTGTCATCAACCAGGCAGACGAAAAACCGTACAGAGTTTTTCACCAGTATCTCTCTGTTGAGCAGACACCAGTATGCACCATCTGTCTCTTTCTCATAATTTCTCCCCTTCCAGTTTTCTCATTTTCTGTAGGTTTCTTTCCTGGCAAAAAACCTAATGGATCTTAGGATTGTCTGCATTCAACAATATTCATTCAACAGTAATCATTGTACATCCAACAAGGAAGTGCAGTCAAGTTTATCTGCTGCCTGTAGGGTCTCACGAGCTCAGCTATGAGTTTCTAAAACATTACATATGTGCCATAATGTTCACATACGTGGAAGCTGTGAACTGTTCGAGTGGAATGCGCAGCAGAGTGAAACATAGGATGGTTTATGAGTGAGCATAAACACACGCATGCTGATTGTGTTTTGATCGCTTATTAATTAGCTGGCAAATGCATGGAGCGAGCTCAAGTTGCAGTTGTGCCAACAGTGCGACACTGAATTTCATTAAGACAATTCACGATACAGGAGTACAGTACACTGGCGCTGCATAAAGCTTCCTGGCAAGGCCTGGATGTTTGTGTCTAGTACGGATCTATGAGTTTCTGATTTCAGCCTTAAGTGCTGCCCTGTCATCCCTGCTTTGGAAAATTAAAGGGTTATTTGTACATTATGCATCCTAAAATAGATTTGGATATGGGTCTGGGTGTTGGAACACGATACATTGCACAGAAGTTGGGTTGGTTCCTGCTTTGAAATACAGGGTCTAACAAAGTGCCATTTCTGAGTGAAATACGATAATTAACTCTTGTACCTATTTGTATGTGGCAAGCTTGTTCTCTCCCTAGATTTTCTAACCTGCAACCCAGCTGCTTAGTGATCTGGCCTGTTATTTCAGAACAAAAATGTCAGTTCTCCTCACTTGGATGAAAAATTAACTAGATGGCAGGAGTTACTGCTTTGTAGTCTAGTTTGTACTCCTTGGAGCAAAACTGGCTTGCTGTAATGGTGAGGAGTCTTTATCCCTCTTTATTCTAAATGGAGTTACAGGAAACCGGTCTGGGAAGTCAGTCAGTGTGAAAATACACGGTGTATTTTTCTACTACTTTGAGTCTCCCAACAGAATCTCAGGGAGAGTCTCTAGTAAGTGATTTACAACTTCTTTCCTTCACAAACAAACAAAAAAAAGAATATCCTGTTGTAGTTTAGATATGAGTATTTGCGTCTTCTCACTTACAGCATAATGACTTGATTGAAACTGCAGCAAGAGAGAGTAGTGGACCATGCAAACAGAAACAAAGGGGTGTACAAATGCTTGGCACCTGCAATAACAGTCTTACTACAGTGTGTTTGTAGACGTAGGCCTCCAACTGTAGGATTCTGGTTTGTTGTGGGCAAAGCTCAGAACAAATATATTATTTCCAGATAATAAATAGAATTTAGGTCATGCAATGACATCAGAATATGTTGACTGAGATTGTGTCTGCAAAAGGTAAGAAGCTTCTTCATCCTCCTCACCGCCTCCTTTGTGAAAATTGGTTCTGAGTTTGATACATGTTTTTCCTTGGAGGCAGGGATGCCTTCCTGCTGGCATTTCTTGACCTTGTAACATCTACCAGGGAAAGCAGGAGGACCTGATGAAACAGCTAAGCAGACTTAATCCAGAAGTCTCTGCTGTCTGTTCAGGAATCTGTGGGTTTGGTGTGTGTGGTTGCATTTCAAAAGCATGTATCATACCAGCGCAAGGAACATAGCTTTTCTAAAAATGTAAAGAAACTATCATGGAAAATACAACAGTTAGGGAGGGGATAAGCAAGGTCTTTATAATCAGTCATTCAGGGTAAATGTATTATTTAAACTAGAAAGGCTGACAGACACGTCTTGTGACAATGTGAGACGAGTTTTCTGTTCATAAACAGGACAGTACTGCTTATTTACAGTTTTTCTAATTATAATTGTATTGCTTCATCATTTAGCTTATTTTAGCAGGGAAAGGTAAGATTTTTTTTTTTTTTTTCAGTTATTCTGATTCTGTCTGTTGGAGCAGACAAAACTCGAGTTCTTACGTATGAGAGTGATTGCTGGTTATGGAATATACTGCAAAGTTGAAGGAGAAAGTGCTGCTCAAGTAACTTTTAATAATATGTGTTGTCTGAAAAAAGGCTGAACGTGCTGGGAATGCAAATGAGAATAGAGAGCCACTAAACCAGATGGTCAAAATGCCTTCATAAATTGATTAAATAGTTATGAAGGTATCTTTTCTTTCACACCATTCAGATATGCCAGATCATCCTTAGTCCATTTGGATCACTGTAACTGCAACGGCTGATCCATGTGTAGGGTTCTGACTTCTGTGAATGAACGTGTATAGTCGTTAATATTGGTGTGCCTTCAAAAGCCCTTGAAAAGTTGACATAATACATGGTCTTTAGCCCCCAAATTGTATGTATAACTTTGAGTAGGTGAGCAGTACTGCTGAACTGAGGATTGAATTAATTTTACCTGCTCAAAATAGGAGAGCTGTGGGTTTTGGGGACAAGCTCTGGAATAACAGAGTAGACAATGATTTTAGAGAGCAAGATTGCTCTTACTCATTTAATAGAGCTGGACTATCAGAGGAAGGTCTCTGCACTTTTTTATTAAGATCCTTGGAAGAATTTGTTAGTAATAAATTCAGGTGCCTCACTACACATGAGATGTCTTCCATAAAGCTTACAGATACCTGTGTTTTCACAGATTCTTTACATGGGACAATGGATGGAGTATTTCTCTTTGAAGATGTTGCTGTGGAAGACAGTAAAACCGTGCAGGGCTATGATGCAATTGTTGTAGAGCAGTGGACTGTGCTGAAGGTATGTGTGCACTTTTTCTTCTTTGATAAAACACTCCAGGACTGTGAGGCAGACTCTTATGTACTGGTCTGTGCTTCAGCAGTACCAGACAGGCAACTGACATAGAGGGATGAAACACAACAGTAACTCCAGTTAGGTTTGTATGATGCGCTTTTGATTTTGATAATCTCTGTGCTTTATTGGGAGGTAGGAAATGTGAGTGATGTTGAGCAGTGACACTCAGGGCTATCTGTCCCAAAAATACAGATGTCTGCTAGATTAACTGCAAAGAGGATCTCTGTTGGTTGTCAGGGCAACATGATCACACAAGTCACTGTAGCATCGCAGTTCTAAAGGTGGCGGCCCTTTAGGTAGGCTTATCTTAGCTTAGCTTAGCAGCAGGGGAATGCACAGGTAACTGCATTTGCTTCTGTCTGACCTCCTTCACACACTGAAATACCTGTATATTCTGGATAGGTCCTTATAAACAAACCACATGTGCCTTAGATTGGCTTGTTCTGATCCAAGTGCACACTCAGATCAGTAGAAACACTGTTTAGATCAGATCAGTCAGTACCGATCTTCCACAGCAAATTTGATACACAGATAGGTGTTTGAAAAGCTGGGTTTAAAATTCTTTGTGACTTGAAGCAAAAAGGTCACAGGGGTGGAGGGGGGGGGGGAAGATACTGTTGCATAACTCTTACAAGGTTTTTGTTGTTTTATTTGATTACTATAGTCTGCCATAACTAGATGTTACACGTGTATAAAGGCAATGCCGGATCTTTTTTGCTTGGAATATATTGTAAATGGTGTAAAATCCTAAGACAGACAAGCAAGATGCACACATGCCAAAAGGATGGGTTAAGGGAAAATGGGACAGATGCTAGACTAAATGTGTAAAATTCCAGGATGCTAGCATTAAGAGTCTGGTTATTAGATGGTCGCTTTGTAGTGTAGCAAGAAATGGCCATATAATAATGGCTAGAAACTTCTTGAAGAACAGCGTAATGCTTTAATGGCAACTTTTCTAGTGTGAATGTGTATCTGAACAAACAATTCCTATATTACATTTAATGTTATTCCAGTTATTACAGACTCGACTGTAAGTTCTTGTTCGTTTTTAGGGTCAAATTGTGGTGTTACCACTCAGGAGCAAGGTTTTGGGATAACGACAGATGGTTGCATGGCTGCATTAGGTCAGTGCTGATCAAGGCGGCAAATGTTAAGAGGCTTTAATGTTAACCATATGTTAAAAACTGTTAGGAAAGGAATAGAGGGTGAAACAGCAAGTATATACTACTACATACTGCTGTATAAGCCATTGTTTGACAGCATCTTATTTTGGAAGGTTACGTTAGCACTGTGGATGTTCAGAGAAGTGAGGATGATCAACGGTACAGAAAGCTTCCGTGTTAGGAAGACTTTACATGGTGTGTCCTTTCAGCCTGGAGAAGAGTTGCAGCAAATGGAATAGGTCTTCTAAATCATAGAAGGCATGTAAATAGGGATTGACTGTTTGCAATCTCTTCCAGTATAAGAACTAAGGGTTGTCCAATGGCACTAGTCGGGGCCAAGTGCAAAACAAACAAAAAGGAGAGAATTCAGGTAATTCTTTGTGCAGTAGCAGCAGATCTATGGAACTGCTTTCTGAAGAATGCCATGGGTTCAGGAAGTTTAGATGGATTCAGGTGGAAGCAATGTCGTTTTTTTACTCTGCCTTATCTATCTTTGTGTTTATACAAGCATTTTAATTCAGATTAGGAGTGCGTTTTTGAAGGGAAGCCCCTGATCCTCACCACTTAATATACCTCACATCACATCACAGAATGGTCCCATATGGCACAAACTGAATCCCTTTAAGTAGAAACTAAACCAGACATGCCTCTGAGAAGTACGCAAAATATTTGGTGCAAGTATTGTACATGCTTGCCCTGATATATTACTCTTCCTTAGCTGTCACTTACAGCTGTGTTGGAGTCACTTACAACTTTCTGAGTTAAATGGATTCTTGGTCTCAACCTGTTTGGCTCTTAGACAACTAGTGAAAGGTTCTCTGTCTCAGTAGGATATTGCAACAAAGTTTTGCATAATGGCCCCTACATACCTCTTCGTTTGCTCTGTGTGGGCACAAGAAGCTTTGTCTTAAGCTATGTGAGGAGGACAGCATCTGCTAACGGGAATCCCGTCACGGCAGAGTGGTGACCAAAACACTAGGACACAACAGAAGAGTGTCTTCTAGCAAGGCCCCTTGAAGCATTAGAGCCCCCTAGTAGGTGGAATATAATTTGCCTTCAATTCTAGCAATTCCATACTGGAGATACATCTGGTCGACCAATTAAGGAATCAACGTCCCAATGTCATCTGGTGTGTCAAGAGATGCTGTACTGCTGCATAGCATGTCTGTGTGAGGGCTAATGTGGAGAACCTCTTGTTCCAGACATAAGATTTCGTATGTGCGATTTCAGAAACTGACTGATAACATATTCACCACTTGTCGATATTATCAGATTATTCTCTGCTGTAATTTAAAACTTGGATGCTGGGTGTTCCCTGGCAATTTTGCTCTTCTGATATCAAGTGCCCCTCTTCTGGAGACGTAATGAACATGTTACTTGCCAACCTGAAAGTGGAAGAATATGGAGAAGAAAAAGCCTGCTGAAGGAAGGAGGTTGAGGCGTTGGGGAACACTTGCAAAAGGTCTTACCCATTTAGAGGAAGAGCAGAGCTGACCAACCTCTGTTTTCTTCTGACATTTAAATAACTTCTTGAATATTTCGTAACTCTTGCTTTCTGAGACATAATAGGCATACATAGGTAAAGTTGTCGAATGAAAGAAAGCCTGGAAGCCATGGGATCTGTAAGCACTCGCCCAGTGTCATACCCAAAAGACCAAGTAGCCTCTCTGTTAAACCCTGTTGGAATTCACTTTTATTTACCATAAACATGGAATAATGCAGTGGCAGAGGAAGGGGCTGTATAATGGAGGACGTAAAGGGAAGGAGATGGAGTTCAGTAGTGACAGAAGATGTCCAAAAGCCAGTAAAGGCTTTGTTTCTGTTATGAGTACTTCAAAGTATCACAGAGATAATTATGGAGCAGTGGAGTGACTCAATGTAGACATTCTTATTTTGTTGATATAGATTCAGCTCTGATCTAGATCAACCTTTTCCATTTGTCATTTTCATTTGTACCAAGACAGTGGAAGAAGCACTGATGGGCAGCTTGATATAAATGTATATAATGGATCCTTATTTCAAATTTATATCAGGTTTGATTATCTGCATGAACTGTGATCTTGTTCAGATGTGGTCTGAACTGAATGTGAATTTATTGTGCTGTATCCCAATTAAGAAGAAGAAACAAACAAAAGAATCCCAGCAACAACAAAAGAAAGCTGTTTTAAAAAGGAGGACATGTAGCATGTATCGATGCTCCTAGTAATAAAAAGAGAACCTTTCTAAATGAAAAGGTGAAGTTCTGCTGTTTAACCATAAAGGCAAAAGAGAGGGATTGGCACACCTCTTAGCAGAGAAAGTGCTGCCTTTTTAATTGCTAAGGCTAATAGAGAAAACAAGCTGAACAGTGTGATGCACTCGGTATGTGTGTAAAATGTCAGTTTGTAGAGGATGTGAAGCTCGCAGCTGTCACAGTATGTGGTCCCGCCAAGCAGCAGACAGGATGTAATAACTCTGAGTAATTTAACTCTTTCTTCTCAAAGTAAAGCTGTGGCATCCTCTGCAAATGACCAGAGGACTTATAATGACAAAATGCTGCTCTCATCCCTATTGCTTTAACTCTCAAAATGTCAGGGCGCATTATTTCCACAACAGTCTCTGAGATCTAGCACCAAAACTTGTTTGATGGTTTTAATTCTGCTTGTGTAGGCAAATGTGGGTAGACAGTTCTGATTAATCAAAGCTTGCATGATTTCCCTCTCCCCAGCTCTAATCTGTCACCTCTTTTCCCCATTAACCAAGACAAAATAGCTAATACTGTCTTTAAAGTTGAGTGCTATAACATTTATTTTAGATTTCTGCATTGTTCTGCTTCTGAAGCCTTGTTCATTCTGAAAGTACTGCCCTTAATTTACAGGCATTTTCTCATTGAAAATCTTCAGCTGGTGATTCATAACTTTTATTTTCTGCTATATCATGTCTTCAGTGTACTGACATGAATTAAAATCTCAAATACATCATGGTGTTGCCATTTCCCTGGCAGAATTGAATGGGGTCAGTGTCCGCTGCAACATGGTAAACCTTTTAAAGTGCAACATATCAAAAGATTTAAAAATGATCTCTGCTGAGCCTAGGTTGCAAGTTGCCTTAATGTAAGCCTGGAAACAAACTCCCTGGAAATGAGGATTTGATTTGACTGTAAATCTGATTTAGGTCATTTGTCATTTAAGCTGTGTTCTGCTGTCTCTAGCCATGGGAGAAAGGCATGACGAGGTCGGCAAAGGAACTGATGGCGATGGGCGTGAAATGCAGTTGAGTGCATGACCCTCTTTGCCACCCAAAGGACATGTATGTTGCCTGTGCATAATATTTCAGCATTTTTGCCCCTTGTTGCTTTTCAAGAAAAGCTGAAAAAAAACCTTCAGGTGCCTGTTATCTTTAACAAGTTTTTATAGTTCTTGTTTCTTTCTTTTATGTGAGATACAAAAGCAGCCTACATATGTATATGTTTGTCTGCTGAACTCAGTAGACAAATGCCTTATGTAGGATTAAAATGTGCCGGCTAATCTTTCTTTGGTTTTGTTGATAAATTTAGTAATAAAATCTAGCAATATGAATTTGGAACTTCCCTCATACTTGCAGTATTGAACATCCAGCAAAGCAAACACCACTTCCACGTGTCTAAAGGGCACTTGAACTAAACAGACAGAAAAGCACTGGGATTAAAACAGTCTGAATTTAAAAAAAAAATCATTCCTATCTGTCACAGTTTTCTTAGGTTTGTGAGAAGATCAGAGATAAGAATTAGTTCTCTGCTCACCCAGAAAATCTTTCAGGAAAAAGTGAGCATACCAGATCTCAACTTTACACTTAAGAACAAACTGAGGAAAAGTATTTCAGTCTTATCTTACTCTTTCTAAAACACCACGCAGGGCACAAGTCGTGTTGCTTTTCCCCAGCAGCTCACCTTTAGCGTGTGCTAGTGTCCTGGTTAATGCATCTCTGATCCTGTGCTGCTGCCAGGCAGGTTTCGGGGGGGGGGGGGCTCAGCATTTT
>VZSC01017615.1:300402-314810 GCA_013398225.1 Steatornis caripensis | reverse complement strand
TTTGTTTTTTTTTTTTTTTTCTTTTTTAGCACTTGAGGGAAGATAGCAACACAGCAAAAAATCAGTGAACATAGTGTGTTTGGGGCTCTGACTATGCACGTGCTTTGCATGTTATTTAAGTGAAAATTAAACTGTTCAGTTTTGTATGCTGGTAGGACCACGCTTACACCTATTTACTGGACCTCTTAATCCACACAAACCTGCATACCATAACTTGTTGCTTTTTAAAATATGGGGACTAAAAATTCCAGTAAAAAGAGCTGTGGTATCAGATGGTGACAGTCTGTGCGTATTTGGACTTAGTAATGACTGGGGCTTGTGAATGCTACTGTGAAAATTAGTCATACAAAAAGCACCTGTGCCTCTTTAGGGACAGGTTCTGATACCAGTACAAATCAGGGTTTATACTGTTATGACTAAGTGAGAAATTAGTCTGATTTACTTGGGACTTGATACATCAAGGGAGCATTAGGGAGCATTTCATTCTTCAGGTGCTGGTAGTGAAGCAAGTAAATCAGCCCTCTCAGTTATTACTGGTTTTTTTTTTNAGGGACAGGTTCTGATACCAGTACAAATCAGGGTTTATACTGTTATGACTAAGTGAGAAATTAGTCTGATTTACTTGGGACTTGATACATCAAGGGAGCATTAGGGAGCATTTCATTCTTCAGGTGCTGGTAGTGAAGCAAGTAAATCAGCCCTCTCAGTTATTACTGTTTTTTTTTTTTTTTTTAAATTAAAAAAACCCTCTGCCACTGCCCTCAAGAGCCCTAATTTTCCTCGTGAGTGGGATTGGGGTTTTTTTTGTGTGATTTATTTTAGCCTAGGGTTGAGATTAATTTTTCTTTTTTCTTTTATTTTATTCTTTATTTTCCCCAAGCTGACTAGTAGACCTAGTTTCGTAATTCCCAGCCATTTTTGTGAGACCTGAGGTTAAATCACTAGCTCCAGATCAGCCAGACCTGGATGTTTTAGATATCCTAGACACTATTAGAAGACAAAGTGTGCCTTGTTTTAAGGTGAACTTAATGCTCTAGTGAATGTGTATGTGTAATAGAGATAAAATTCTCAGGTTGGACCTTTATTTATTTAGATTAATCATGGTTTCTGGGGGAAAAAACTGGTGAGCTGTTGTGGTTTATAACTTAACTGTTTTGAAACCTGACTGCTTTGGCCCTTTCCAGCCTTTTCTCCTTCTAGTTTTTCCCCGTCTTTTCACCCTGGGAAACCTAAGAAGGATTGTTCGTTTGACCTCGAGCCTCTGACTCTGCAGACACTCATGGACAGTGGGTGTGAATGAGTAACTGATGTTGTAGTGGGACATGTATCTTTCCATTAATCATTTTCCGTTTTCTCAAGCACTGTGTAGTATGTCTGTGGTCTTTGTTGTTTAAAAGGAGGTAAAGAAGCGAAACAACTCAAAACCGTGATGCTTTATTCCTTCAGGAAGAGCAGCTCTCAAGTTGACAGAAACCTTTTCAGTTATGCAAGGCAAGGTATGAGGAGAAAATTACTTGAACTCTGACCCCAAGAACATGTTGCATGGCTTGTTTATATTCCAGTCTTTCTGGAAGAAGAGCTGAAGGGAGAGGGGAAACATAGGCTGAGAAGGAACAGTGTTGTCACCACAGTATACAGGAGGAGCTGCATGGATTCATAGCACCTGTTCTCTGTGTATTTTGTTCTATCACATGTTATACCGACACCTGTGATGTGTAGTATATAAATAGCAGTCTAGTTTAGGCTGGCTAGAGCTTTAAAGGTTAATCTGGGACAGTACAACAAGGCTAGAAGAAATCTTTCAGCTAAGATTGTGTTACTGAATTTGTGATTTAATAATTTTTTTTTAAAGGTTTAGTTACAGCTTGATTTGTGGTGTTTGCTTTGATTTAAAGCTTTGGGAGTTGAGGGAGCAGAGTTACCTGTGCTCAGCTCATACCTGCTTTGGACTTTGCATGCATAGGTTAGCTTTTGACTGAAAGTCAAAAGTAGTTTTTGTACTGCACTACAGCTCTGTGGCTACTGGGCATGGCAATAACTGCTGCTCTGTGTTCAGGTACACTGGAGGAAGAAAGAAAAAAAAAAAGCCAAGTGTGTTGGAGGGAGGCCTGTGAAGGGACTGGACAGGGAAATCTTATAGAAATGTCTGTTCTCAACTTCTGTGCATCTTTCCGTAAACCGGCCACTTCCTTCTAGTCCTCATCTCAAGGCAAGAAAGAAGCTGAGACTGTGGAATTGGTCTTGATGGTAATTATAGGCAACATTTCTGGAAATCTGTGATGCCTAGAAAACACCTGTTAGATGAGAATCCAGTATTTATTATTGTTCCTCTTCCCCTCAAAGCCACAAGTTGGATTTGGATTTGCACGGGGCTGACTTTTAAACTACAGTTATTAGTGTTTAACTGTGCTACAAAAAGTGTGTCCGTTGCTGGAATAAGCCCCAAGCTATTTGGAACATTAGGGAATACTGTTTTCTGTCTTGGAGGGGGACAATAATTAAACTCAACATTCACCAGCTGAGAAATATAAACCCAGCTCTCTCTTTCACGCTTTCAGTTTTAATTGTGTGGCCACACCATGCAGTGGAACACACTGTCACTTTGAGCTGGTGCCTGGGATCCACATTGTGCTGTGATAATCTGAGCCAAAATATTAGCTCAGATCTCGAGGGTGGCATAGCAATGCTGTTGTAGCCCCAAGCTGGAGCTAACATGTTCGGCCTCTCAGCAGGGCTAATTAACTCTGCATCAGACAGTTGCACTGAATACTGCTCTTATTTGAGAACAATTTCAGTGATATCTAATGCCTGTGCTCTGTTGTATTTTGCTCATCAGGATTTTCTGGCAGGATGCACTGGCTGATGCTTTGTACTCCTGTTTTTCAACCTTGGAGCTAGTAATTGGTGTCAGTATAAGTGACATTAAATTTTGCATTAGTAGGCCCAAAAGTGATATCACTGTGAAACAACACACATCATTGATTGTGGTACCTCTGAGAACAGGATCACGGCAATCTTTTGCAGCCAAAAGGGGAAATGTTTCAGTAAGCTTTAAAAAGCTTGTAGTAATGTGATCTAGGCTTGTACACATGTCTTCCCGCTTTCCAAGAAACAGTCCGATGAGTGCGTGCAACCTCTTTTCCTCTGTCCTTTTCATTGTTTCTGTTCCCACCTTCACTGTGGGGCAGACATAAAAGCTCCTGGGTGCTCAGGCAGAGGGAGGGCAAAGGAGTGAAAAAGGAATTACACCACTGAACAGATGATATGGCACTAGATGAATAGGGAAGAACAAGAGAGTCTGTCAGGACCTGCAGGCCTCTTCCAGCTTTCGCCAAACTCCCCTATTGATAGTGTGTTTTCCGGGCATGTCTCCTGCATGTGAGTGGAAGGCTACAAACACTTGTTTCACAGATCTTGCCTGAAATGTTGAAGAGCTTAGGTTTGGCTAGAACATGCCACCATACCCGATTCCTTGCATTTAAAGGTGATAATGGGAATGAGGTGAGAGCTCAGGGCTGGAGGTGAAGGTTTTGGAGGGGTTGTAGGTGCTGTGTTGCCTGTTACACCCCAGGCAGTTAAATTGTGCTCATCCTCAGGCCTGCCTGCAGCCTTCTGGAAGGGAGCTAACCTCCCTCTTTTACCAGCCGTCCTGTCTAGGTAAATTGGAATTGCAATGGGTGAAAATACAATAGATTTGACTGGGCTTAGGATTCTTTATCAGTACCTTTTAGCTGAAGGATATGCCTGCATGGGAAGAGTTTCTGAGCTTGTAAGTAGGACTTCAGAGTCACACAAGAGGGAAAGTGCTGCAGAGATCTTCTTAAAGGTTTTGGACAAAAGCAAACTGAAATGGCAGTTGTCAATTAAAAGTACCGATCAAGTTGCTTTTCCTCCTTGCTTGACCCAGATGGTAAGCATGTTCTGGTGAGGAGCAAAATACTGATGTCTATACTTGAAAGACAAAAATAGAATAAAATAATCAGGAGTTGTCCACAAAATGAGAAATGTATTGCTGAGCAGGTTTCACACCATTAGCAGGATGATGAAAGGAAGGGAGGTAAGCACTTAGGGCCTAAATGCAATCTATTAACTCTTGCGTCCTGTCCTGAATTAGTGTGCAGCTGCGCAGAAGGTCAAAGGTGGACCCAGCTCTTCCAGTAGATTAATCTCAGCAGAGGCTACGTTTCTGGCTGTAGTAGCTGATGAAGAACAAGGGTTGACTAAATCTCAGAATCACAGAGTGGTAGGGGTTGGAAGGGACCTCCGGAGATCATCTAGTCGAAGCCCCCTGCTAAAGCAGGTGTGCCTAGAATATAAATCTACTAAACATCACTACGACTGTGATACTACTAAATCTACTGGATATCACAGAGTCACAGAATGTAGGGGTTGGAAGGGCCCTCTGGAGGTCATCTAGTCCAACCCCCCTGCCAAAGCAGGTGCCCCCAGAGCAGGGTGCACAGGAACGCGTCCAGGAGGGTTTTGAATATCTCCAGAGAAGGAGACTCCACAACCTCTCTGGGCAGCCTGTTCCAGGGCTCTGTCACCCTCACAGTAAAGAAGTTCTTGCTCGTGTTCAGGTGGAACTGCCTGTGTTCCAGTTTGTGCCCATTAAAAATCACGGCTTGCTGTTGAGTGCTTGGAGAAAAGTCTATCTTGCTATTTCTCTTCAGGTCTTCTGCAGTAGTTGGAGAAAGGGGAAATGTTAGGGGAAACTTTGGAGACCTTCTTTAATAAACAGAAGCTGTGGATGAAGAAAGACCATCTTTTTTTTTCCATGATTACCAGGCTGTTGTGGAAGTAAATGGCTAGTTTGGTATGCTGTTGGAGGGGAAGAAGGCTCCAGTTTTCGTAGTTGGCAAACTCTTCCTCTACTTCTTATCCCCTCATTGTTGAAAGATGAGGGCAGAAAGAGCCTGAAAACATCTGATCTTCCAGT
The DNA here is from genome assembly GCA_013398225.1 of Steatornis caripensis. Taxonomy (NCBI): domain Eukaryota; kingdom Metazoa; phylum Chordata; class Aves; order Caprimulgiformes; family Steatornithidae; genus Steatornis; species Steatornis caripensis. The sequence continues at coordinate 309,871 of VZSC01017615.1, read as the reverse complement.
GTGGGAGAAATCTAACTGCTGGTAAAGATCGTACATTTGGTGTGATGGTGGAAGTCCCCAATGACATTTTGACAGAGTAAAACCTTACGTTTGTGCAGACCATTAGGAACAGAAATAACTGCTTTGGTTTTGTGTGGGGCTGGGCAGCTTAGTAAGAATCTTTTCCAATTAAGATGCTGTTAAACTTCTCTACTTCAAAACCAAGTCACTGTTGTAGCAGAGTTAGAAACGTAGTTTTAGTTCCGGGCCACTTTGCTAGGATAATTCAATATATCCATGTTCATCATTTAAACTTAATATTTCTGAGGACTTCTGTTTCTTAATAAACTAAAATCAAAAGGAGCATTGAAAACAATGGAAAAAAATTAAGGAGTATGTGAGGGAAGGTACTAGACTGATTCAGCCACTTCAGTACCTTTAAGACTTGCTGCAGTCCTACTGCATTGTCTGCTACAGCATCTCCTTCCAAGAAGGGGAGAATTAATGAACTGTGCACATACTTAGAGCAAGAACTGGGAGAGTTAATGATGAAGAGTGTATAGATTTGGCAGAAGAAATGCATGCCATAGTGTGCTCATGTTTTGGCATCTTGTGACAAATGATGAGATGAGAAAAGTCCCTCCTTGGTCATCCTGCTGCTGCATAGTTGTTCTACCGGGCATGCACTACATCCTGACCAAAAGGAAGCAGGGCTGCAGGACTAGTGATCACAAGCAAGCCCACAAAACACAGACTACATCTTAAAAATTCTGATGTTTCTTTCTAAACTTTCGTTGGTTTTTGTGCTCTTTTTCCCTTTTTCCTTTAAATTTCAAGATCCACTCAAAGCACACTTTCAAGCTCACTTCCCTTCCTCCCCCACAACTACAAGGGCTAGGAATTTGAGGTCTGAGTGAGCTGAAGTTTTCATGCTGTCAGTTAATTGAAGCAGCAAGAAATTAAACTGTCACAAGAGTAGGTATGGAGCTAAGTAAGATTTTTTTTTAAGATGAGTAGCATTTAATTTAGTAGTAACTACCTTTTAGTTAAATATTTATTAGACTTACTAAAGTAAATAGTTAAGGTGCTTTACAAAATAAGTAGGACAGATGGAAAAGCCTCCTGCATTATATTAACAACCTAATTTTAAGCAAGAAAACAAGAGGAAAGTTTACAAGCGTTAGGAAAAAAGGTGATCGTAGTGTGGTCGTGTGATTGCGCAGTCCAACAGCTGTAGTTTCCTGCGTGATTATTTTATCTGGTGGCGTGGCTACATCAACTGCACATGTGAGTTGAAAGATAAACAGAGGCTGTGAAATAGTGGGTTCCTATCAGATACCACACTTCACTGAAGTAGCAGAAAAAAGACTAATGGTAAGGTCTGACAAGGATGTTGGTTCTCCGCTTCCACAGAGAGAAGAAAAAAAATTGCCCTCTGGGCTTACATAGCTAATTTCTTGTATACCCAAATGTGGTGGGTTGGTGGGAGCTGGGGTAGACCCATCTGTCCACAGGAGATGCAGGCTGATCTCCAAGATCTCTTAATGCTGTAACAGAGTCTGTCTTGTCTAATTCTGTAGTTGTAGCTCTGCCTTTACAGGTGTGGGAAGTTGAACAGTGGAAGTTAGCTTACATTCCTATTAAAAAACGTTTGTGAATCTTATGACACTTAAGCATCCCATTGCTTGTGTGCTTTCAGAAAATTGACCAGCTAATAGTGTCAACGTGGGGCATTGGCCTGCTGAGTTCCTCTCCTCTTTCATTGTGTGTGTCACTGTAGGCTTTTTAGGAAGAGGAGGGAGTTGAATAGTTGAGGTCCTCCAGCTTTGTCCTCCTTGTTTTGCTTGGCCCTGACCAACCTTGACCTAATGGCACCATGACCTCTGTCAGTCAGGTGGTTGAGTTTAAATCAAGATGCTGGGTATTGTGTTGTGATAAATAAGCTGGAACGTGACTGTCATTTTAAATCTGAACTGTGTCTTCTCAATTGCCTATTTTCTTGCATCTCTGACTATGGCAACTTTCTAGTGCAATATTTGCATTGTAGGAGTTTGTTTTCCTTTGATTAACTTTCTGTAACACTCAGCTGTTTTAAAATAGGAAGGGAGAGCTGGAAAATGCTGTCACTGTTAAAAACCTACCCAGATTAATTTTTTCCGTAAACAAGGCAGTGGTTCTGTTTACTAAACCAGGTTAAGAAAGTCTTCACGAAGAAGTCCGTCTTTCTCCACTACAGAACTTTCTCTTCAAAGCACTGAATGGAGCCAGGCACTGGAGGGAAGATGGTGAGAAGACACTTGTGTAATTAAAGACTATTTTATATTCCTAAGAGTTGAGTTAGGTACACCCTTAATGATGTTACATTCTCATGTGTGTGCCAGGCTGAACGTCCTACATAAGATACCAAAAGTTGTTACAGATCCCTTATTATCCCGCTTGAATAATGATGTTGACTTTATTCTCTTGTTTTAATGATTTTTTTTTTTTGCAGGCTGTACAAATATCTTTGTAAATACAAACAGAACTTCCTTTTATTCTCTGTAAATAGTACTGTTGTGAGTAATATTTTTGTTTTTAAATGATCCTTTATGGACAGCTTTGCCTTGTCTTTATTCTGTTTTGTAGCTTTGACTCTTCAGCAAGGTTCTCTTTTACACCGAGGTCAGCAAAATCAGCCACGTAATCAGTTGTAATTGACCAACTTTATCTGAAGAGCTGGTTCATTATGTTGTTTAACTGAAGTTTGCATTGATTGGATTAGGGAGTAAAATGTAAACAGTTGATTTCCAATTTAGTGTGATATTTTAGTAAGCTTCTGCAAGCCGGGGTGGGGTGTAAAAGTACTGACAACGAAAGGGAAAAAAAAACCCCAAACCCAAAGAGTACAGTATCTCTTTCAAGTAAAAGAGTCAATTGCTGTTAATGACACTTGACTAAACCCAGTGACTTTTCTTGTAATGTTCTTGCAGTTTTAGGGAAAGACTCCTACAAAAGTGTTGCAAAACTTCAAGAGTTTGCTCTAGAAGTCGAGAATGACTGTAGAAAAAAAATTTGCAGTGACTCTTCAAGAAGTCAAGGAAATTGGAGCTGTAAGGGAGGTAGTGTTACTTCCCAATGAAAGGTTGAAATGGCAACAGCTGCAGCCTATGAGTATTTTATTCAGAACAGAGCAGGACAGCCTGGAGGATACACTTAAGGTTCATTCGTGGCTTTGTTACTGGTAGATGCTGTTACAAATCCTCTTCTGACCCCACAATCAAACTCCTGTGAAGGATATGGGAGTGGGGTGGGGGTGTGTGTGTATAAATAAGGAAGTGGTGGCTTGTTGCACTGAAGTTACTGTAACAAATAGTTCACTGTTAGGTATTTCTTCAGGGGCGAAGCTATGGGAGTGGCAGTAGTTTGCTTCTCAATTTCTGATAACGAAATGCAACTCTGGTAGTTTCTTGGCCTTCAACACAAGGTATGATGTTAAGATGTTAACTAGCATAAAGCATATTGCTGTAAATCAGTTAGACTTAGATCTACCTTGAGTTTTATTGCCTTAGGGCTGTCTAACACAGGTTTAAAATAACAGCAACTTTAAATATTCTAAAAAGCAACATAGGATTAAAGAAAAAGAAAAATTTAAGAAAAGAAAAAATAAAACAAACCATAAAGCCAAAGGCTCTGCTTTTGGAAAATGCAGCAGTATGTTTGGATATGGCTTGTTTTGGTGGGCAGCTGTTTGTTACCTTCACTTTAAAATACAGATGTACAAGTAGGCGTTTATGCATTGTGTGCATTGAACCTGCTTACCATAGAGTTCATAGAATGGTAGGGGTTGGAAGGGACCTCTAGAGATCATCTAGTCCAACCATGATAGGGGGAGAAGTGAAAATAATAGAAGGATGTAGGTCTTGAGTAAATTTCCACAGTAATTTGTGGCCAGAATGGCTTTTTTTGGCTTTCAGAAGATTAAGCAACAACAGTTCATTCATAGCTACTGAAAGAACACCTCAGTGCATTAGACCTGAGCAATGCAGAACTTGCTTTTCCCCCAGCATGTCTTGCCAGATACATAAGCTTCTGATATTTCTGTGGTTTTCTTTTACTAGACTGTGCAATGAGGTGAAAACATTTGAAAAAATGAACACTTTCTCTGCTATTTCTCCACAGCTTAGCAAGTTCCACAGATTGGGTCCTAACTTCTCTTCCTCTGTTTGCTATGTGTGAAAATAGCATTTTTCTGTCACTTGAGCAATGAAGTCTGGCGTGTGTCAGGAGCTGGAGGTTGTGCAGGACACGAGGGCATAAACAGACAGCTTCAGTGCAGATTTAAATGTCCAAAACCAGACTTCAAGAATATTCAGTGATCCTAAAAAAGCCAGTAGCAATTTGTGTCAGCTCGTACCCTCTTCTCCTTCATTGGCATCAGCCTATCTGCCTCTTACAAAGTGCCAATGCTTGTTTAACTGTGTAATTATGGAAACTGATAGCATGTGACGCAAGAAACAGGAGAGGCACAGATACCTGTGAAGGCTGACTTCTGATCCAAGAGGCTGGTTTCTTTGGGCTGCCAGGGGACAGAAAGGAGCTCCTACTCTGACGTGCTTCTGGAAGAGCCTGTCTTCCCCCTGTGTCTTCAGAGAGAACCTAGAGTGAGCCCTTCTCAATGCTTGTGTGTTACCGTGCAGGGTATATGCACTTGTGGTAGGTGCAGAGCAGTGTTCAGCTCCTGCCATGGAGACTGTGAGAAATCAAACCGGAGTGATCCCCCATCAAATTTGTGGTGGTGAAGAATGGCTGTGATAATGATGATTTCCCTTTGTAGGTTTCAAGTTGCTTTATGAAAGTTCATTTTAATAGCATAGCTTGGATTTAAATGTCTTGTTTTGTTCTTCTTACATTTCAGGTCTACCAGTCATGAAACGAATTCTTCTGTTTTTTATCCTGGCTGCTGCTGTTATGTATGGTATACTGCACGGAAATCTGTGGAGAAATAACCTCTACTGGTATGGTGATGCCTTGTTTGCTTACAGTGCAGACACTCATGGCTGTGAATTGCTCTGTTGCTGAACAGCTGTTTACTAGTAATCAACAGAAGCAATTACTACTCTGCATGTGTGTATTTTTTTTTGTGGTTGGTCTTTTTATGTACAATGAGGGAATGAATGTGATCTTTCTGTCCTGTCACCTCCTCTCTGGTGTCACTTTTAGACTTAGCCAATTTAAATCTGATAGTTTGGAGAGGTCAAGACCTCAGAGATAGGTAGCCACTCTGAGTTTCATGAAAATAGCTGTTCAGGTGAGGAGAGATGTATTATTTGTCTGTCACGTGTCCATATCTCCCCCTCACCCCACGTGTTTAGTGTTAACATGTTACTTCAGATGTCTGATAAATGTTGTGGGAGAGACCTGCTCCACACATGGGAATAACTGCAGGTGTAGTGGGCACCTTTTGAAAAGCTGAAATTTGTCATGTTCCAGTGGCAACCTTGTGGGCAGTGAGCCTTTACTCTCTCCGGGCTGCATGGGACCGGTGACTTGGGACCTAAAATTCAGAGTGCTTATTGAACAAGTTGGGTTTCCATTGGCCTTCACACAGCTGTGACCAGTACTGACCAATGCGTGTTATGAAGATAATAGTGACAGCTTTTAGAAGTAGTGATTGATGTTCCTCTATTTGTCTTTTTTTATAGCATACAATTGATATGAATGGCTTGCTGTTGTGGTTTCTGTTTATAGCAAACCACAGTGTTGTGACATTTCCCTTTTTGCAGGATTAGCTTTTATGGACAGACTTCCTCTGTGAGGGCTTCTCCTTCCTATGAGACTAGTGGAGTTACCCAGTAAGTTCAGCAGTTGAGTCTTTTTGTGCTGGGTTTTTTTTTTTGGTTGGTTGTTTTTTTGAGCAGGTGGGAAGGATTAAGACTAAAATCCATAGCCTTTGTCTGTAGGCTCACTGTTCAATTGATTATTGTACAGCTGTGTCCATTGGCCATTTCTGTTACGAACACAATTGTAACATGTCTGGCAGAAAGGAATTTGTCCATGTCATGTTTCCAGTGTTTGGTTAATATTTATGGCCACTTACAGTGGCTGTCTGTAATAAATAATGAATTGTTGGAAGGACATTTGGTTACAACTTCCAAATTTTTGCGATTCTCAGTTATACCTGAATGAAATCAGCAGAGTTATGAGGGTAACTTCTGTGCTTAAAATTTAATAAATCAGAGATGTGGTTTACTAGTGACGTGCAAGTGCGTATATAAGCAGATCTTGTGCTAGTAAATTCCTGCAATAAGGTTTGTGGGACTAATGAGCTCCTATGCTAAAACTTAAAAGCAGATCTCTGTTCTCTCTGAACCTGTCCTGCAAAATGCTGTCTGTGAGCTGATGCTGGAAAGCAGCGAGCAGGCCAGCTGATACATTTCACTGGGTGCTTTCTCAGTGTCAGTATTCACATGACAACTTGATGTTACCAAAAGTAATTAACCTTAATGGGGTGTTTGGCTTGTGGTTCTAATGTGGTGGTTTCATTGTTCTGTTCTTAATGCAGCCCAGATGCACGCATTGCTCACACTGAACTTTACCCTCCTTTCTGGGCTTCATATTTGTTATTAATTGGGCTAAATTGCTAAGGTGGGAATGTGCTTAGAAGCATAAGTCTTAGCCTTATTATGAGAGGAATGACTTATCCCCAAAGAATCTCATTTTCCTTGAAGTACCCTATGAAGTGCTGTCTGTTCCCCTCTCCAAACAAGACTCCTCTCTTCTCGTAGCGCTGGTGATGCTATCTGGTATGGCTGCAGAGGTGATTCAGCCTAGGTGTCCTGTGTCTCTGCAGGTGGGCCTGAGATCTCACCTCTGGTTACAGCTGCTTTGATAGCTGCTGAACAAGGGAGGTTGCAGACCCCTTGGAGCAGCACTGTAAGATAAAAGCCTTTACTAGGAAAAGCAGTCATACTGTAATGAGAAAGATCTTTATAATATAGACAGAGGCAATTGTGAAAATTTGGTGTAGTGTTAACTCAGTAACCAGCTTTTACTAATTTGGCTTGCCCAACTTTCCCTACTTCATTGCTGTTACCTGTTCCTGTACTTGCTATTTCTTTGAAATTCTTCTTTTGCAGGCTGTCACCTACGGCTGTGGAGAGAAGGAACGTGCTGGACACTTGTGCCCTGAAACCATCATTTGAATCTTTACTGGGGTGAGTCTTCTGTGGGAAGTGGAGGAGAAAGGAAAGGCTGTGCTGATTGAGGTAGAAATGGACTTTTTTCATATTCTGGACTATTTCACATTTTGATTCACCTCTGGAACTACAACTTTTGAGTTTGTTACTCCTTTTCCTGGTGTGGCAACACAAATTGTTTAGCTTGCCACTGATCAGCATCTGAACAATACCACACAACTAGCTCAACGTGCTGGTGTATGTACTGAATAAATAAATACTTCCTCTTTAGATATTGTAGCGAGTAACAGTGAAAGTATTTTAATGAATGAAATACAAGCCTTAGTTTTCTTTTTTCCCCATGCTTTTCCCATAAAAGAAGCCTTAATGTCCAAGACTGAAACTTAGTCATTCTGCTGTTAAGAACCTGGACTTTTTTTTTTTTTGGTAGCTAAGTATTTCTGTAGCAGCCAGAGACCAGAGAATTTTTGAAAATACCTTAATATTATTTGGAAAGAGGAATATGAAATGTGCAAAAATTCATCCAGTCTTTAATGATACAAGATTCTTCCCCTTCAGTGGAATTTTAATTTTAAGGGAGTTTAATTTTTAATGAAATCTGGGATTATTCATGGTTTTGTTCCTCTAATAGTATTGTTGCAGTGTGTGTAGGTGTCCTCCATTTTAAGGTACTCATAGGAAGCTTCTTTTATAAAGAAGCAGTCAGATGAAAAAAAAAAAAAAGAGCTTCAACCCAAAACCAAGGAGGTGTCTGGTCATAAAAGTGCGTGCAAGATGTTTGTGAGGGCATGCTGGGAGTTTTTCTTACTAGAAGCACAAGTCCTAAATGAGAGAGATCAAGGACCAGAAGCAGACAGGCTATATTGTTGGCTTTGTGTTTTACGTGAGCAAACATTGAGTATGGCCCTGACAAATCTTGGGAAGATGTTTAGACCAAGTCCTGGCTGAAGGAGTCTTAAAGCTCAAAGCAAAGACACTGTTGCTTCTTTTTCTTTGTCCTTTTTGTGTACAAGAAAGCATTACTGTAATTCAGTGCTGCTATTATTATTTTAAAGAACATGGAAGGATCTCAAGTTTGTTCTCCTTGAAGCAGTCCTGTAGTCTTTGAGTTTTGATTAGCTGCCTGGCCCAGAGAGGTGGTCCTAGGTCCTTGCCCACAGAGTGTGCCCAGGCTGTCTGTGTCAGGCACAGCAGGACAGCTCTGGTGCTGAGCAAGGGAACAGGAATGGACCCAGAGATGCACAGCGAGAAGGTGGTAAATGCAGAGCTAGAACAGAGTCTCTTGCATATTTCCATAGCTCCTTTACAGAGGTGATTTTTGTGAGCTGAATGTCTGGTCTGTGCACCCAGGTAATAGCCTTGGGAGGTTGAAAGGATTTCTGACCTAGCAGAATTATTTATTAGAAAGGAACCAGAGCTAGAAGAGTTAGAATTAAGAATCTTTTTGCAGCAGGTAAATTATTTATTGTGTCTAAGCTTACCAGCTGCTTCTGAACAGCAAGGCAAGTTATTAAATTTGAGTGTTTAGTGGCATGATGTCACAGAGTTAGCTGGTCTTGTTTAGTTAACCTATGGCTAAGTTCTTGGTGTGTGGGCTGTGGTGTTTTGTAGGGTTTTTTTTTTACCATTAGTATCTTGTGAATATGTTGAGCTTAAAGAGTGAGATACTTGATTGGTGAAACTGAGAGGGAGGAGTTTTTTTGAGAGCTATTAATGATGGAGAAACACAAGTCATCTGCTTTCTGTGGGTATTCAGGATCAACACTCGGTTTTCTCACTGTGACTATACTTCTGTGTTAACATTTTAACATAAGACCTAGCATGCAGGATTGCTACAAAGTCAGCTGGTTCAGTGACTGTATGTCCACTTAACTCCAAGGTGAAGCCAATGGCATTGTAGCATGTGACAGGATTGGGTCTACTGTTCATTCATTTGGCTTGACTTGGCAGATACGTTAGTAAGAGTCCCTTCCCTGCTATGAGATAACCATTGTCTGTGGTTACTGTCTTCTGAAGAAAGAAGTGACTCATTCTTTCCATCTTAATGCATGTAAGGTGTGACGCCATCATATTCTAGTTTGCAGGAGGAATGCGCTTTTGAGGCAAACCTCTTCGTGCTCCCCACGTGTCGTGCTTCTCATTGCAGGGTGGTCCTGGCACATGTGCACTGAGCTCCTTCCAGACATCTAACTTCTGGCTGAGCCAGAAGATGCACTGCAGGAGCAGAGCCAGTGTGCTGCAGCTGCTAAGGGCTGTTCAATCTGTGGGACCCTACTAGAGTTAATCTAGAGTTTAAAAAAAAAAAAAAAAAAAAA
>VZSC01017615.1:288950-300282 GCA_013398225.1 Steatornis caripensis | reverse complement strand
TTAAAAAAAAAAAAAAAAAAAACGCAAACAAACAAGATGTGTGTACTGTGGACATGAGAACTCCAGACTTTTTTGCTGTATGGATATATAACCCTGTTGCCTCAAACTATTTACTAATGTCAAAACAGCCATAAAGTGCCACTTGTTGGGAATGAGAGCACATTTCAAATAAGCTGATGTCTTCAGGAGATGGTGTTCTCAAGTTAAAACACCATATTTCATATCTCATTCTTATTCATTAAATTGCCATACGTAATAACTCTTCATTTATCCTGCTGCCTCTGTTACGTACTTTTCAAACCCAAAGTTATTGTCTTCCTGTGTTACGTATTCTCTTAAATATGCTGTCTCATGGTGTAAGCTTTCAGTCATGTCATTTTAATGACTCTATGTAACTTACACCAGCAGAGAAATAATTTTATTTTGCTCTCTACCTATATTTTCTATTATAAAATCTTCCCCTTTTCTGTCACCTGCTTGCTTTCCCTGTGCTCGTAAGTTTTCTTCTTTTAAAAACTGGTAATACTTGAAGTAGGACAAAGAAAGCTTTTATAAAAGCAATTACATAAATTATTGTCTTATTCGAATAAATCATGTGGATTTTTGAAATGTCTTACTTTTTCCTTTCATTAGTGTTGACAAAATATACCCATTCCTGTGTGCTAATGATTTTATCAGAGTGGCGGAGTTCCACGGGAGTGATAAGTTTGAACTACCTTATGGAATAAAGAGAGCAGGTTTGTGTTCCCCGTGTACCTTGTTTTTAAACAGAAATACCTACATGTCGTGAAAAGCCACCTGGATTTCTGGCCCTGGTCTTCCCTGTTCACTGATGCCAATCCTTTTAGGGGTATCTGGCAGTGACTTAATAGTTTAATTTAGTCCCTCTGACCTGGCACCTTCCTGTTTTTAACAAATAAAACACTGTGTTGGGGTTGCCCCTCTTAGCAGAGAGGCTCCAAAAATGTGGGAATGAGAAAGAGTGGAGCTTACTCAGCTTCCTTTCGTTTGTATGTGGGTTGGAGTGCTAAAAATATTTAGCTAATGCTTTGCTAGGTGAAATACTAGCTGGGTCAGTGTGATGGGGTTCCATCAACACACCTAAGACGATCAGGATCCAGAATCCTACTGAGGCAGAAGTCCCAAGGTTGGGGCAGTTACATCAGCATAATTTCCCTTTTACTGGGCTAGCTTCTCCCAACAGGGAAGGTGTCCCTGGAGGTGCAGGGGCGTATTCCCACTGTTGCATGGCTGCTGTACCTGTCTGTGCAAAGTGTTTGCCTGCACGTGCCTGCTGCCCACATTGGTCAGGGCTGAGTAGACAGAGCCAGAGACTCTAAGGGTCTTAGTCGCCCTTTTGGAAAGGGTTGTAAAGTCTGAAGTCTCAGAGTTTTTAACACTGAACAGTGCACCTTACTAATACCCTGCGGCTCTGGGCTTTAAACTCTCAATTTGCCCTCCGTTAGTGTAACAAGGATGGTGCATTTCCCCACACCTTTAGGGTTGGGGTGAGGAAAAGTACATTTGGGAATGAGTTGAGGTCCCCTCTGAGGCACGCTGAGTGTCCAGCAGGTGCCTGCCCACCAAGGCAGGGCTGGGAAGGTGCCTCTGCCCAGCTTTGCCAGTGAGTGCAGGCTGGTTTGGTGTCTTCTGCCAAGAGACGTAATGCTGTTACTGTCCCTGGCTGTGCGACCCCTCCTCTTGGATCAAGGCTGCTTGTGTTTCAGCTGAAAATGGGTAGAAGAAAAAACAATTAGGATGCAGGTCTTGGGAACTCTTCTGATGCTTATTTACTGTAATTAAGATTATTTTTTTTTAAATGCAAATCTCATATTGTTTTCCAATAGGGGAGTGTTGGGGCAGGAAAAGCTTCCCAGAGAGGAGCTCTGATAACCCTGAATTTCTTTGGCATCACTGATTGACCTGTGGCCCTAAATTACAAGTGTTCTTATTCTGAGTTTTTTACGCACAGTGTGTAAAAACTACTGTGTCTGAAAATGCTGTTGTCAGGGTGGCATGTTTATTTTTATATTGGAAGATACTGAACATTTTCATTAATCTTTTTTATATTTGCTTTCTAGAGCAATTTTTTCATTTGGCCCTTTCAAGACTGCAGAACTGTGGACTTTCCAATGAAGATGACAGGTGAGATGGTTTATTTGCTACTGTTCCTGTTCATTATATTTTTAATCTTTATCTGAAAGGGAATGTCAGTGGTGTTATCCTGAAACTGCTCAAGTTAGCCAAGATGCAGATCTGACCGACAGTGTCCAAGTAATATGTAACCGATTCCAAGATTTGAGTAAGTTTGGTTTTAAACGTACATAGCACTAGCATTCAAGATTTTTTTTTTTTCTGTGAGGGACCTTAAACTTACAGATTTCTTTTTTATAAATGTGTTAGGAATTTGCTAGCTGAATGCAGTCGCATCTTCCTGTACTATTTTTTTATACTTGACGAAAGTGAAACAACCCCTTAAGAATTACATGTGATCTCCTCTTTCGCAGTCATTATTAGTGTAAGCTAGAGAATGTTTTGAGATAAGCAGGTGCAAACCAATGACTGTTCTACTCAAAAGAAATTTTACGCGTGTACCTGTGCCCCTGCATCCGCTGACGTGCTGCGCACCCTTCTGCGTATGTGTGCTCAGCTTCCTTTTCCCGTGAATGAGGGAGATGTAGGCAGCCAGGAAAGGCTGTTGGTGCCATTTCAGGAGCACCGGGGTGTGGCATGGAGTGGAGCATACCTTAGATAACTTGCTTCCCATGCATTAAATTGCCCTGTTTAAATCTCTTGGTTAGAAGCCACTTCTGCTGGGATTTTTTTGTTTGGTTTTGGAAGGTCTTTATGTGTGTGTGTGTCTTGTTGTTTTGTTGGGATTTATTTTGTTTTCTTTTTTTCGTTTGTTTTGGGGGGATTTTGGGAGGTAGTGTAGTAGGATTGGCAAGTCTGCTAAAATCCTGTGTTTGCCAATGATGCAAATGACTTCTTAGATTTGCAGTCTAGCAAATGGGGTGACAGCCTGCCATAATTCATGTTAATATGCAGACTTCTTAATAGAGTTGAATGCACATAATGCTGATGTTGGCTGTACTTGGTTTTGGTTTTTAATCAAGGAGATCACGCAGAAGATTGTTGGTTCAAGGCAAGTGCCAAGATCACATTTTAATTAAACTTGCCTGGAATATGAACAAAATTAATTGGTGTTTAAGCCTAAGTATTGTCTTGGTTTTAATACCCAGTTTTCCTTTTCTTCACCTACTGTACTCCTTCCTTTCCCTGTGTTTAGTATCTGTCTCTAGGATGTTCAGGTTTACTCTTAAGTTAAGGAGAGGAGGGGACAAAAAGAGGAAAAGCCCCTAATTTCTATCAGGAGTGTGGTAATTGGAGAAATTTATATAGAATTGGCTGACAAAGCCTAGTCTTTTGTCAGGACTTTGAAGGAGAATGCCGGATTTTGTATCAGAAATTCCCTGAAATCACAAGTTCAGCACTCCAATCGTTTTGGCTGTACAACAGAGATGCTTGCAGTACAGTATAATACTTTTTAAATGGAAGTGTCTATCCTATAGATCAAAATTAGGGTAACTGGTATTTATCCTTTGGATGTAGGTTCTCTGAGATACAGATATGTTTCTGGGAAGTATGCTTCATTTTAATAAAAGTAATATACTTCAGTAATATAGAACTATTACTATTTAAGAGGGAGTAGTATAAACAAATCAAATGTACAGTGACTTCATACAATATGTTCTTTCTAGATCCATCAGGTTTTGTGTATAGCACTGTTAGGGCATGAATCACTGTAGTAAGAAGAGCTTTTATATATACATTTAACTTAGATACAGTGGCTTTTAAATGTGAAACACTTTGGGAATTAATCCTAACAACATTCTCCGGTAATACAGAATTATTAGGCAGCTCTGTAATGTTGCTGTCTAATTCAGCTTTCTCGGCAGAATGCAAACTGAATTTCTGCATAAACTTTTCTTGGGTCAGCGTTGGGGAACCTGCTATAAAGTATTTTAACAAATATTAGGCTATTTGAGTACCAAATCTATGGTGCTCATATAGCTGTAACTGTACATAGTGAGCTACAAAGGATTTTTTTCATGAATGGTGCCATTTTCCAAAGTTAGGTGGAATTATCACTGCAAAGGTCTACATCTCCAAAACTGTTTGGAAGTGAACAGTGTCACTGTCTTCAGTGAAATAGCCCATAGGAGAAGGGTTTTCCAAGTTAGGGGTATATCCACAGAGTAACGTCTAAACACCCGCTCTACCCATTTCCTCATAATTACTCGCTGGGCACTCTCAGGACTCTAAGCTCAACAGCAGTAATTCTTACAAATGCATTTACACAATCCTGTGTCAACAAAGTGTGACCTCTGCATCCTCCTTTTACCAAATAACCTCAAAGGAAATAATTTGCATTCCTCAGCTGACTACAGGGGTGTGTGTTAAAGGAGTTGAGGTTGAGATCTTCTTTCTCCTTTTCCAGAGAAGCAGTATTTCAGTGGAATGTGGAGGATGCAAGCCTTTTGACCTTTAAAGGCTACGTTTCCATTTAACAATATTTTTCTTTTATAGACTAGGAAATGTTTCTTTAAGCATTTCACCATATAAACAAGATATGTAAATTAATGCTTGGCTGTGAGATTAAGAGGCTCTTGTACACCATGTGAATAGGACAATGGTTTGAGTGACTAAAGGGATTGCATTTAGATGTTGGTGATCAGTTACCATATGATTTGCATCAGGATCCGTTTATACTCTAGATCTCTAACACCTAAATGCAATCCCTTAGGTGCTCAAACCATTGCTATAGCAGTTGTTGCAGCTGTGGTCTTAATATTTTTCGCTTTCACCAATGTTGTGCTGATGGTTGTAAGCTGGATCTGCAGACGTTTCAGTCTGTTACATTTCAGTTGTAGCACACCTAATGTTGTTTGAGGACATCTGAATTTACTTACCTTCTTGCCAATTTATTGACTTGGAGAAAGGATGTTACTCACCCTTTGAGGTGAGTGTTTGGGTTTTGTTTAATATGAAAACATTATGAAAAGGAAACTTGTGAGGTTGTAAAAACAAGTGAGGTTGGTAAAGTATCTGGGAGTAACAGTCTACTGAAAATCAATATGTTGATTTGTGATCTACAGTAAGAACAGGTCAGTTTAACTTAAATTATCTTTGAATACAGTCTAGCCTTGCTACATTTTCTTTATCTCCATTTCATATGTCGGTTTCCTATGATACTATGTTCTGTTTTTACCTCTAGCGTAAACCATTTCCATCCCTGCTTATCATTGTCAGTGGAATCTGCTACTGTGGACATAGACCTATGATCGTAACTGGAGATGCTTGAACATGGGGCAGGGGTTGGGTGAAGGGGAAGAGGTGATTCAGAAATAGCACATTTGTGCCAGACTTCCTGTTTGAGTTGGCCCGCTTCAGCTTCCTGAGCTTAACATAGATTAAAAGCTGGTCTTTCTAATTTGTTTGACAGTATTTATGACTGTATTCATGGACATTCATTCATCAGGAGTATTTGATCTGCTTGTTGACTTTATCCATTTCAAAAGTTCACATACCAATGCACCGTTAGGTACTTTCTTGGTTATTTGAAGGCAGCTGTTAACTTTATTTTTGGGTATGCATGTTATTAAGGGCACTGGAGTTTGGAAACTTAATCAAACTTCAGATTTCACTCTTTTTCATCCAAGTAGTATTAGTCAGCTCTTAGACATGAACAAGATCTGGTCTGCATCTGTCAGTAAGAGGGAAGAGAGTTTGGATTTGACTTGAGAGCAGCTACCCAGCTTCTGTAGCTGTGTCAACCTCGTGGCCCAGCTCTAAAGTCATGTTTTATTTTAACTCTCCCTGCCTGGAGTGTGTCCTGCTACATCACAACTGCACAGTGCAGAGAGGAGAAACCAAAGAGCTCTTCAGTTTTATGCTAGAGTGGAAGGCATTATCTCCATAGCTAGGGATTGACATAGTGAAGAAGCTTCTTAAATCATAGCCTGTGCCGAAAGTTGGAAGGTACAAAATAAGAAATCACTTAAAAGTCATCTACAAGAAACAGAACAAGCAGTGCCTCCTTAAAGTAACTTTTTGGCTGCTTGTCATGGTCAGAATAATACAAATAACTTGTAATAGTTTTTGTGAATTCACACCAAGCCGTCAGAGACTGTAAAAGAAAATATTCAGCAAGATTAGGAACAATTTTTCTGGCTTTTTTCCTGAGACCTGAACATGAGTTTGTGCATTGTGTGTCAGTCACTGCTAAACCAGGGTGTCCACCAAGCATCGAGGATTAATGCTTTAGCCAGGAGGTACCACCAGGAGTTGGAGTATGAGTAGCAGTTTAGGATTTGCATTGTGGTGATGAGGTGTGTATACCTCGGTTACCCAGCTGTGCCCACGTAACTTTTGGTAACACAGAATCCAGAGGTTTGAGATGGTTGAAACTTTCAGTGATTTACAGAGGCGTGCTGTAAATGACAGGAAAACAGGATACAGCCGTATGCTAATTGTGCACTTTCTCCCCACCTTTCCCTCATTCCACCTTCATCACTTACCGATCACGTTTTTTGTCTGGTTTTCCATTTTGCTTCCTGCTTCTCCTCTATAGCCCAGGATCTTGCTTTGAGCTCTACTATACAGCTGCAAGTAACAAAGAGTAGCAGTTCAGGAAAAGGGTAAATTGTGCTCCCTTCCTCTACTGTAAACCTTGCAACAGGTGTATGTTCATCAGCCTGCATTCTCAGGATTTCTTAAAACTAGGTTGAAAATCTAATTGGCAAATGAATGGGCTAAAGCAGTACTGGAGTAGAGAGGGAATGGGCATACTGAGGACAGGATGGTGTAACAGGTTTTTGCCCCTCTGATTTCTGAGGTACTGAGTCACATGGACTTGTGGCATTAACTGGAAATACTTTTTATGAATGCTTGGCTTCTATTAAACTGCTCAGGAAACACACGGGAGAGTTGTGCCAGCTTTTTCCATGTCACCCCACCCTGAGAACTGCATTTAGCGGCACTATATGTATTTACATGCGTATACATTTTTAACGGCAACTCCCTCTGCAGATGTGGCCCTAGAGCAGCAGGTGAGAAGGTGCCATCCTAGCATTTCTTTTGAACTGCAGTGGTTTTTACAGCTGGCATTTATTCTCATTTCACCTTTTCTGTAAGCTCTAGATTTTCAGCATTGCTTTAGTGTCCTGGTTTGGGCCAGGACAGAACCGATTTTCTTCTAGTAACTTTGCTTTTTAGTTAAGTCTCTTCTGAGAAGCTGCACTCTCTGAAATTAACTGCATGTTTTTCCAGACAGTAGCTGCTTCTAGCAGTGATAAGGCTTGGTGTTTATAGTTAGTGCTGGAACATCAGAAGCAATGGTATGCAGAAAGGCCCTTGCTTATAGTTATCCCTATGGAGACCAAGGTCGATGCTTGCTTCTGCTAACTTTCTTGTGCGCCGGAACTGAAAGAGCAGAGAAGTCGTCACCCTTGCGACCCTGCGGTGGGGAGGAGCGGGTCGGACAGGTGACCCAAAACTGACCAAAGGGAGTATTCCATCCCATACGCGTCATACTCGGTATAAAGCAGAGGGATCACGAGGGTCTCGCTCTCTTCTTCTATGGCCGGCGTCCGAGGAGGACTCTGTCTGATTCTTCTGCCTTCGATCCCGATCCGTGCATTCCTGAATCCAGCTCCTGCCTGCTGCTGCTGAGTACAGTCCGGGACTTTCCTGGGGCGTGCCCCGCAGCGTCCGGGTGACGTATTCGTCATCAGTGGGGGGGAGCTCGATATCGGTTTTGTACATATTTGTATATTTGTATATATTTCATTATTATTATTATTCATTATTATTGTAGTTAGATTAAAGCTGTTTTAACTTTTCTAACCCATAAGTCTCTTTCCCTTTTCTCTTTCCCCCCCCACTTTGGGGAGGGAGGGGGTTAACAAAGAGCGTCTGTCGTTCGCTTAACAGCCAGCCCAGCTTTAAACCGTGACATTTAGGGCTCGGTTGCTTTTCCCTAGCCCACATGCAGCACAGCATAGCTGCATTAACAATTCTGTAGGAAATACAGGAAACTGCTTTGTGCATTGAGATGTTGGTCAGCCTGCGCTGGAACAGGCTGTTTTCGTTGCTGTTGAATAATACTCTCCTCAGCTGAAAAAAACGGGTTGGACCATCTGAGGAGACAGATGTTAATTGGTCTGCGTAAAGTGCCACACTGGGCATTTGATACAGATTACAATATTCTTTGTGACTGGGTCACGGGGTCTCTTGCAGTAAGAAATCCCATAGAGCCTTTTTCTTGTCTGAAGAACCATGGGAGTGGGATTTTGGGAGATGTAAGCTGTGAGCATGTTTGTCTCTGAAGAGAATACCTATGTTTTTATTTTGCTGTTGTTCCCACTGCAACCAAGTTGAAGAACAGCTTTTGCTGTAAATAAAGAAGCATTTTGCAAGAAAAAATTAGGTGCTTTTTCTGTGAGGAGGAGTTTGCAGTCTTATGTATTGGATACAAGACAATACAGAGCAAAAGACAAAATTAGAAAAAAGGGGACACTCCTTGGAAAATTTTACCATTATAATTTACTTTCTTAAGTTTAGCATTTGCGCAATACCTTCTTGGATGCTTTTTAACTGTAAATATATTCTAAATTTGAAAGGAGTTACCATTTTGATTTGGGTATATTATAAAATTTATATAAAAATGGTTTATAGGCTCAGTAATGCTGTCTGATTTAAATCTAGTTAGATGAGAATGCAACTTTTAATGCAGCGTATCACTCGTGTTATGACAATGTGCACTTCTCGGCACGTGTTTAAACATGTTTAGACAGCACTTTCTAAATAGAGAGGGAAAAATCAACATAATTATATTCATGTGGAGAGCCATCACGTTTGTCATTGGGCTAAGGTTTTTCACGTGTACAATTCAGATGCCTGTAAGGTAAATTGTGAACATACGTCTTGTCACTGTAGCTTGTGTTGGAGATCTCTATAGTTGTGGAGTTGTACAATACTGCAGAATGACCTTAACTTGAGTTCATTTTTCTAGAAGTACTCTATCCTTTTTGATATACCCACCTAGGACAAATCTGAAGCATTGTGGAACATAACTTATCGAATGGCACCCATATCACCAACTGGTTAGATGATCTAGATGAACAGCAAACCACTAGAAAAAGAATATATATAAGTACAGTTTTACACGAGGGAAGCCATTTCCTGACTTTGGCAGTCCCTGAAATAGTGCAGCTGCATTTTTTTGAAAGCAGCGTTAGAGCATAATGCAGGATTGAGACTGCTCTCTAGGGGCCAAGGACCCTAAAAGGTGCAGTACCTCAGTTAGTAAATAAATCTGCGAAATGCTTGTGAGGCAAGTATGTCATTAATAACAATATGAAGCAAGGGAAGTCATGCATATCAAAGTTCTGTTTGTTTCACAGCATTGCATGTCGACGGTGTGTTGTGGTCGGTAATGGAGGAGTACTTCGAAATAAGACATTGGGAGAGAACATTGATTCGTATGATGTGATAATAAGGTAAATGGCATTTCCTTTTTGTTTTGTGTACATGCAAAGAATTAACAAACTTTTGCTGTCAGCCAGTAGCTTTGGAGTTTGGTTATTAGACAAATGAGAATGCATACAACTTCTCATTTTACTTACTCTGAAAAATTTTAGGGAAAAATGGATCAATGTTTTATTACACAGACTGATTGATATGGGGAAGGAAGGACCACTGGTCAGTCTGCCTCATGTACGGATACACACGTGCAAGATGCTGCTGTCAGGGTTGGGCCCAAGCACGTGACAGCTTGGAGCCCTACAAGCACCCCTTGCTGTGAGCTAGCATCCCGGGCAGCCCGGCCTCTTACCTTCCACACCATGCCTACCTTACCGCTCTGCGGGCATGTTCGTCGCTCAGAGCGGATTAAATGTAACGTTTATCCTGGGAAGTCCACCTCCAAGGCACATGTCAGCTGCAGGATGATGTTGATGTCTGCCCCTTTCCCTCAAATTGTGGTAGTTCCTGTTGGAAGTTTGAGATGCCTCGACCTGCTGGAGGATGCTGGGGTCTGAAGAACAGCCATCTGGACTGGGGAAACTGGGAAGTGCTCAGAGAGGAACAGGCAAGGAGAGGGGCTAAAAAAGTTCAAATGCCAAGCAAATTGAAAAGGGACTGTTTGGCTAATTATAACAGAATTTTCTGCACGTTAAGAAAAAGATAAATCACCTTCTCCTTTGCAGGAACTGAGATGGTAACTGATTAAACAGCCCTTCTGACTGTACATACCCTGTCAGATAGTGTGCCTGAAACCTCTTTCACTAAAACCTCTGAGGTGCCATTTCAGTTTGTCTCCTTCAACATTGTGCTAAAAATTGAGCAAAATCTCATTGTTGTTACTTTGCCATCAATCCTAATGCTCACTTTAGTAATAATGTTTCAGTCTTCAAGTGCTACCATAAAAAGTTTTATACAAAGCCTGCAGTTTGACATGCATTTGAAAATGTGCTGATGAGGTGGAAATGAATAGATGCAATTCCTCAGTTGTAGGTCTTCTTATAAACTTAAAACAATAGAAAGTGATCCAGGTAATATCCCTGTTCTTAGGAAACCTCACTTGCCTGACAACCTCACGCCTTACAAAAAATCACCACCTTGCACTTATTTTCCCTGTAGCGTAATGCTGCAAGCAAGCTGCATGAATTATTTTTAAGCTACTTCAGGTATTTGGGCTCCTCGTAGATCTGTCTACTCAAAAAGTAAATGTTGTTGTAGACTGGTGTCACACATTTAAAAACAGCTCTAAATTCAAAACTATTACAGAATCACAGAATGGTAGGGGTTGGAAGGGCCCTCTGGAGATCATCCAGTCCAACCCCCCTGCCAAAGCAGGTGCACCCAGAGCAGGGCGCACAGGAACGCGTCCAGGCGGGTTTTGGATATCTCCAGAGAAGGAGACTCCACAGCCTCTCTGGGCAGCCTGTTGAGGGCTCTGTCACCCTCACAGTAAAGAAGTTCTTCCTCATGTTTAGGTGGAACTGCCTGTGCTCCAGTTTGTGCCCGTTGCCCCTTGTCCTGTCGCTGGGCACCACTGAAAAGAGTCTGGCCCCATCCTCTTGACACCCACCCTTTAGATATTTGTAAGCATTGATGAGATCCTCTCAGTCTTCTCTTCTCCAGGCTGAACAGACTCAGGTCTCAGCCTTTCCTCACAAGAGAGATGCTCCAGCCCCCTCATCATCTTCGTTGCCCTCTGCTGCACTCTCTCCAGTAGTTCCCTGTCTCTCTTGAACTGGGGAGCCCA
>VZSC01017615.1:242838-288230 GCA_013398225.1 Steatornis caripensis | reverse complement strand
TCCTCCACGTGCTTAGAAATGACTTCCAGAATGAGCTGTTCCATCACCTTTCCAGGGATGGAGGTGAGGCTGACTGACCTGTATTTTCCCAGGTCTTCCTTCTTGCCCTTTTTGAAGACTAGAGCGACATTGGCTTTCCTGCAGTCCTCAGACACCTCTGCTGTTCTCTATGACCTTTCAAAGAAAACAAAAAAAAACTATTTCACAAACTTCCAGAAAGATAGTACACTTTTTTTACTGTGAATTAACGAGGAAGTGGTGTTTGCATTCTGTATTTAATGTCGACTTCTGATAAAACTCTGAAATATTCCTTTGTCTACATGCTTTGTTGCTCCTCAGCGGCATGCCTCCTTTTCTGAGCAGTCAGTCACAGGGGTAGAAATGAAGCATGCAGAGACTGCCTGAATTCTCCAAAGAACATGCAGCACAGCCACAAGGCAAAAACTGCAAGATGGAGACTTAAACACAGCCCCTTTAACACCTCAGAGCAGAGACCTGATCCACCTGTTCACTGCTTGTTAATGATACATCCCAAAACACTGTTTAAAAAAAGGACACTCCCACCCCTCAAAACCCCCAAAAAACCCCACCCCACCAAAAAAATCCCGAACTAACACAAAACCCCAAACATAAAGAGTTATCAGCATCTGGTACACGGTTATAATTCCTGTCCTTGTATGCTGTAGACAGTGAAGAGTGTTAAAACTCCATTTGTCTCTTGTATGACTTGGATTATCTAGTGTCATGAATGGAGCAATGGGTAATTTTCCAGGCCACGTATTCTCTTTGGTCTTCTCCAGTTTCTGTGTTTGAGCCAAATCAGAAGGCCGCCTGCTCGAGTGACTCACGGTAAGCAATCGTGCAATTGTGTTCTAAACCACCTTGGCCAAGTTCCCATATGTGCTTGATCCCTCTGGTGTAGAGGGTGAGTGCACCTGATAATTGCTCGTCTACTGTGTAATGTGATAAGTAAATGCTGGGCCACTAAACCCTCCTATACCTGGACACGCTGTCTGCCCCACAGAGCGATGCATGTGCCAGCCGCTGCACAGTAAGGGTAAGAGTGTGGTAGTCATTGTTGTCTCTGTGTCTCTGTCCTCTGCAGAATGAATAATGGCCCTGTTATAGGGTATGAACAAGATGTTGGGAGGAGGACGACTTTCCGCCTTTCTTACCCGGAATCCATCTTCTCAGATCCGATCCACTATGACCCTAATACGACTGTTGTTCTCATCGTTTTCAAACCACGTGACTTAAAGTGGCTTTGGGAGATACTAGGTGGTCAGAAAGTAGTGAGTTTAATTATTTATGCACTTTGGCTCAGCTTCTTGCCACACGCCTCCTCGTGTGAAATACCTGTTTTGCTTTTAACCTTAGTCGTCCTAGCTGGGGGAAGCACTGGATCTTCCAGCTAGTCTGCTCAATATCTCCTTCCCATAGATGCTTCTGTTTTCTTTCACTTAGATATTTGATTAGTTCCTCACCCCAAAGCAGTTTTCCTTTTGGAAATACCCTTTTATCCTTTCACTGTGCACCTCTGAGACGAGTCTGATCCTGTCTCTTTTTGTAAACCTCTACCAGATAGTTGGAGGTGGGCTGAACCGAACCCAGCCTCCTCAGACCCTTGTTGTTCACTGCGTGCTCTGGCCCCTCGGCCGTTTTAGTGGCCGCTGCTGTCCTTGCCCCAGTTTGACACTCTGTCTTGCACAGGGCGGGGGAGAGCCGAAAACAGCATTTGTGAGACCACAGAAAGGCACAGTGCAACGTACTTGAGAAGAGTAACTTCTGCCTACCTGCTCTCTTTGTGCTTACTAATGTGGCCAAGCATGGAACCAGCACTTACTGCCTCCAGGCCATGCTGCTGGTGCGTGTTGTCTATCAGGGACCTTTCTGCAAAGCTGTTTGCCAGCCAGCTGGCCCCAGCCTCTGCTGCTGTAGTGGGTTATCCTGTTGCAGGAGCACAATTTGGCACGTGTGTTTATTGAACTTTGGGAAGTTCAGTGCTCCTCTTCTTCCTCAACATCCCGCCCTTGGATTTTACTCCAGTTAGAGTTACTACAAAACCAAAATCAACTGTTTATAGCTGTTAAAATATCTTTTTTTTCCTTGCCTGTTACAGAGTGCTAAGGGCTTTTGGAAGAAACCAGCTCTGAACATGATATACAAATCTAGTCAAATCAGGATTCTTGATCCCAGCATCACCAGAAAAACAGCTTATGAATGGCTTCGTTTCCCAACAAGGTTTCCCAGAAAGGAGGTAGGCTTTTGTTCTTCTGTGCCTTTTAGTTTTGTGCAACCAAATGTGTACTCAGAGATAATTACCTCTTTATTATAGTGGACTGTGTTAGAACATCTTTTTGTTCAAATTGCATTAGTTTGCTTTCAGATGGTCCTCAAAAAAGATGGCAAAATGGAATCCAGAAAGAAAGTGGGTAGCCTTGTATGCCAGAAATCTCTTTTTATGGATTCTGTGATTACTATTAAGTAAGAACGCTTTAGTGGACAGACATAATACTGTTTACAAAATTGGGAAAAGCAGGCAGGCATTGGGACATGGCAGATGTGAAGAGCCTCTAGAAATACTAAGGAGTCTTGAATTTTTAAACGTAGGGTGCTTTATAGTTTTTCTTAAAAAAAACCCAAACAAACCACAAAACAACAAACCAAAAAACCTCCACCAAAAAACCCCCCACACTAAGCAAACAAAACTCACTCAAAACCCAACAACCCGGTAATTCCAACGCTGCTGCTATTTGGTTCTGCTGGGGATGGGTAGGGACTAGGGAGCCTACAGGATATTCCAGCCCCATGCTAATGACATGTGTCTAGCAGCATTCTTGTGCTTACTGATTGGGCGCCAAGCACTGTAGTGAGTTAACCGACAATTTGCACATAAAAATACATTTTAACTGTTGGTTTACGGCTGAAGAATGTTTCTGATGAAAGGTAAGGCTTCAAGTTGGAGACCTCCCTGGCGCAGTGAGGACAGACCATGGAGCACGTGCTGTTTAGCACATACAGTTCCCTGGGGTCATGTCGTTGCACAGAGCTGCTTTGGCAGGATCAGCCAACTGACTCGTGTGGAGATGTTTGGCAGGCTGTCACTGTGAAGTATCTACCACAACTTACTTGTGGTTTAATCTTTCTAATATTTGAGGGAGTTGAGTTTTTTCTGCTTTGGGGGGGTTTTGTGCTTTCCCCCCCTCCTTTTTCTCTTTGTAAAATTTATTTCTTTTTTTGAGACTACTAGTAGCTTTTTTGTCTCTTATTATCTCTCAAACTGGAATACCCAGTTTTGCTGCTTCCTTGCTGGGGCTCTGGAGCATTTCAGCTCTTCAGCTGAGGATAGGAAGAAAACAGCCTAGTAGTTGACTGTCTAATGATTTCTTTAAGGGCCACAGAACATCTGTGGCGTCCATGGCTCCAGAAATCCCTCCTGTCTCTTCCTGTGCTCCCCTCTCAGTGGAAGTAAAAGTAAGGCCATGCTGTCAGTGAGCCAAACAGATGTGCGCGATGTCCTGGACCCGGTACCACAGGCCCCTCAGTCTCTCTGGATAGTATGTGTACTCTCTGCAACTCTCCTGCTCGCCGAGCACCCCTGCCCAGAGCTGGGACAGAGCACATCTGTGCCTGGAGCCCCTTTACACTGCCTCCACGTCCCACTTACTCCATCCCAGTGGTTTTGCAGTCCCTCGTCCCAGGCGGCAGTGATGGTCACGCTCAGGCGTTCTTGTCCTCACTTTTCCTCCCGTCTCCGAGGCGGGCTGTGGCTGGGAGCCTGTACATCTGCAGTCACTCTTGCACAGCTAATGCATAGCAGCTCGGTTACGCTGTGGGTCATACCTGGGGCTTCCACTTGGCAGGATGGCCTTTTGCAGGACTGGCTTTGGGAGCCCTCTGTCACTGTAGTGCATCCCTGGGGCAGGCTGCTGCTGCCTTCGCTGGCCTGTGCTTCAGCTCCCTCTGCCTGCAGGCGATGCTGAAGACCGCTGTTGCTTTCCATGCTATCTCTGCCTTTTTCCATTAAGCCAGCCTTATGTTCACTGTGTGTGCACTTGTGCGTAGTCCGGCAAGCGTTTCTGTATCTTGTTAGCAGCTGTGATGGTGTTAGCAGAGCTGGAAAGAACAACTGTAAAATCAGATTTGCTGGCCCAGCAGCACTGAAGTCAGAAAGTGTTGCAGAGTCATTCCAGGGCTGTGCCTATTCCCATTAAATGTGACTGGCTGAACAAATTCCATTACAGGCCAGGGATATCTGGATGTTGCTGGGGCGTCTCAGGTCCTGCACATTTCACTGGCAGTGGTTCTGCTCAGCAGACTCCACAGAAAACCAGTTTGCTTGATAAAGGCTTCTGCCTTCACCATGTTGAATGCTGGTATTCCTGAGGTTGGTTTGGACGAAAGAGCACCCTTAAAGCACGACAACACATTTTAAAAGGAATGTTGCTTTTTTTAGTATATTCTTTTGAGGTGAACTTTATGATAGTCAAAGGTAAACAGAGCTATTTGCAACCTGTGATATTCCTGATATTTCTAACTAGTGCTAATCCTGACATGTAACATTCCTGCCATAATTTGGGGTCCTGTTTAGTATGGACATTGCGACAGAGTCACCACTAAGTTTATGCTAGCGGGCCTTCAGGCCAGGAAGCTGTTTTGCTAACTGGCAGGAGCCCTGGGCAACAGTGTGTGTTTGAAGTTGATGTTATTTTTGGAATACTCTGAGTTGTATAAAGGTACAAAAAATTCTACATAAAAGGTGATAGTTCAATTCTCTGACTTTAATTAGGCTTACAGAGCTGATGTTGGTAATTTTTTCCTGGGTATTTGTTCTTGTATCACACAATACAAAGAAGTATTTTTCTGTATCATCGAGTGTATCCGCCCTCTCTCTGCATAGAGTCGTCAAGTACTGGTTTGCGTGCTTTGTTTTTAGAGTCAAATGAATTGAGCCTTGGGTAAGCGTTCAAAGAAACGTGATTTTGTGCTCAGTTGATGTTTGATTGCAGCTACTGAAAGTGTTTAGCTCATTTGGTCTCGGATGAAATTGATATTTTAGCTAAGAACGGCATTAGTGTCTGAAAGTTTTATCCATTTCTGAGGGCACTTTTTTCCCCTCAGCTTCATTGCTTAGACTAATGAAAGGGTTCACTTTTCTGTACAAACCTTGCCTCTTCTACTTCCTTAGATCATTTTAGCCACTGCTGCTGTTGAGAGTCACATACTCGATCACAAGATAGGACAGGCAGTTGCAATGAGTTGTTCTCTGCTTTTGTAAGAAACGCTAATTTTTGGTTAGATGCTCTTAATTTGCACAGTTAAAAACTGCTTATGACCTGCTCTTGATATTTTGCATTGCATTTATTTCTGAGCTATCTCACTGTGGGGAGAAATAAGTAATATTACAGATTATTTTCTTCTAATTGAAATAGTGGGGGAAGGTCTAAAGCCTTGTTCTTCTGGAATTTCTCCGTTCTGTAAAAGTTCAGATGTAGCCAAGTTAATGCAGCGGTGGCATTCATGCGTTTTTAGTTTGGTGTTACGAAGATTTGAGACATGACATGTTTTTCTCTTTGTCTGGATCTCCATCATCTAGAAACTTCTGCTAATCCTGTCAAATTTGATGAGGTGAAATGGTCTTAAATATATCGAAGTCTGACAAATTTCCTGAAAGTATATTTCTGAGCACAGGGATGGGGAGACCTTCCTGATGCTTCTGTTGAGAGAAGGACTACAGTATCGGCTCAGCCCTCACTAGTAACCAGAGAATCCCAGAGAAGGTCAACATGGCAAATACCCTGATCATGGAAAACCTGTGGGCCGTACCTTACTCAATATGAGACACTAGAGGATCAAACCACAAAACCAAATGTCTGTGGAAGACTCAGGCTGCCTGGTTTCTGCTGCCATGGTTCATAGGCTTGCTGTTCCCATGAAGCCGCTGGTTATTTATGTATGCATGCTCTTTGTGTTTTGTTTTAGAAACCCAAGCATCCAACGACGGGGCTAATTGCCATTACACTAGCATTTCACATATGCCATGAAGTTCACCTGGCAGGCTTCAAATACGACTTCACAGACAGAAACAGTTCTTTGCACTACTACGGCAACGACACGATGTCTCAGATGATGCAGGTATGACAATGCAGATAATGATGTTTGTGTCCCTTGTGTTCCACCGTATTCTGCAACGTCTGCATGAGATACGTCCATTTGTGTGTTCTGTTTTTCTTTGCTGGTGTTACCCCTAGGCTACGCAGCTCTTGTTTGTAGAGGTGTAATCACTAGCACTGTGAGAACATGAATAGCGCTGTTTCTATTTGCGTTCTCTTTGTCCGTGGCAGCTGCTTGCAACGTTTGTCATAGTTGCCAAATTTCTTAAAAAAGAGAAAGAGGAGTGAAGAGAAAGGAAGGAGTTAAAGACCTATAAACTTGCAATTAGGAGAAAAGCTGAGTTTCAGAAATGGAAAGCAGAAAAGAAAAGCAGCTCTTAGAGGGGGATAGGAAGAGAAGGAACTGCTTACAGAAGGGGGAAGCCACAACTTGCTGGGGCAGGGAGCAGGAGGAGACTGGCAAACATCAGGGATGCCTTCTCCTCCCATCCTGCAGAGAAGGGCCTCCTGCTTTGCTACAGCCATGCCTCTGTTTTCTTTTATGCTCTTCAGCTCTGTGCTCTGAGCAACTCCATCTCAGCCCTTTACTTCCATGTGAACAGTTTTCTCTTCCGTGTGCATGCCCAGTGCGTGTGGACACCATTTTCTCTCCTCCTCCCTTTCCTGAAGAGGAAGGATAGGGACAATGCACGTAGGAGCCTCTCATGTCTCTGAGGACTCCTAGGTGCTTGCTGCTCTGAGAGAGTTTTCCTCTGACGCTGAACTTGCCTTCATTTTCAGGCTCTTCTCTGCAGGTGCTTTTTTGCAATGTATGCCAAGCTTGGATAAGGTTGATGACTAGTTGAGTAGACATCCATAAGTTTCCTAAAATCTTGAAACTTTAAAAAAGAAACAGCTAAACAAAGCCTTATATACAACATAATGTCATTAGAGAATTCATTATATTATACTGTATATGCATCATCTTTTATGCAGTATTTGTATTATATTCATTTTAATTTACCGGATTCAGTGTCTAAGACAGTAAACTTATTTCCTTTGTGCTGTCCTCCACTAATGTCAATGGTATCTTGTGTATCCAGGATCTGGACACAGCATGGAAGATCATGAGTTGGTTTTGACTTGTTGAAACTGATTGGCAGGGTGCATCCGATGTACAAATGCCTAACATGTGCTCTTCAAGAACCTGCATCAAGCTTTGACAATGAGTCATTTTCTGACTGTTTGTGCTGTAAATGTGGTTATGCAGCACGGGCAGGAGCTGGGAGAGTTAGTAATGGAAGGGCTTCTGTGAGGCCATGTCTCGCCCATTCTTGTCACTGAAGGATCATCCCTTTTGGTTTGTGTGCTAATGGAAAATTTAATCTAATTTTGAGCAATAGAGTCACTCACCTGTTTTCTTGAGAGACTGTACTACAGCCTGTGCTAAGAAGTCTTTTCCGCAGAGCTTTCCTACTTTTAGCATCTTCCAAGTATCACAGGTAATTAAAAGGAAAGAACAACAAAGTGATGCTTCTGGTAATAATTTGAATTTTTTTTTTTTTATTATTCCCTCAACCTCTCTTTAGAATGAATACCACAACATCAACGCTGAGCAGAAATTCTTGAAGAAGCTTATAGACAAGAACTTTGTGGTCAATTTGACGTGAAAGCTGAATGGAAAGTACAAAAAGCAATCACTATTTTCAAGATTTCAAAAATTTTTATTTTTTGTATGACACTTTTATTTTTTAAGTGCAGCATAAGTGTTTACTGTTTAAAAGGAGCACAGAATCCTCACCAAGGCACGAGCTTCTTCTAAATCTGAGGGTAACGGACTATTGCAGACAGAGGTAACTGAATTTCTGCAAAGCTATTTAATAATGGGAAAACCATGAAACTTTCATCTGAAAGTATCAGGGATATACAAAAATGTGATGCACGCCACTTATTTATCAGCAAGAACTCTTTCCAAATGGTTACTTCTCTGGAATACTTTTGTTTCTGATGTTGTCCTCCAGAAGAGTTATGCTGTCAAGAGACTGAGACAACGAGTGTTTAATTAGTAGATGGATGTAAAGTCCTGAATGTCTGTCTTCTACTATGAAAATGGCTTTAAAATGGTGCCTGTAGATCATTAAAGTGTGTTTGGGAGAAGGGGGAACATACATACTGTACATGTTTTTGTCTGCCTTATGCCTGAGAAGGGGATGGATGTTCATCTTCAGCGAAGCAGCCACAGCTTCTGCACTGGCCATCAACTGTGAACTGCTGCCTGCCTTTGCCAAAGGTGAAGACCCTTTGGTCTGATTTCTGGAGACACTGATGCTGACAATGCTCGTGTTGTACTCAGTTTATGGAAAACTAGCCTCCCCGTGCTGTGCAACCAGTAAATTTTACAGTTGGTGACTTGACTTAGAAACAAGGGAGTATGAAGACTGAAGTGTAGTCCTAAATCTGCGTGTGTTGGCTGCTTTCTCCAGACCACAACAGAAATGTGAGCTGGGACAGAGATGTTCACACCTGAGTTTAAATGTAGAGCTGGCGTTTGTTGGATTCCTAGATCTCCAGGACAGGTTCTCATGTATCTTTCTGTTCGCACACCAAGAATTTTTCCGAACCAACGCAGTCTCCTCCCTCAGATGCTGTAACACATTTCCACCTTTGAAATGCATCAATATGAGCAAGGAATGTTCCCATTTTTGGCAGTAGAGTGTGCTAGGGAACATCCATGATGTACCTCAGCTGAATTATCATTTGGCTTCTGTTTACGTCGCCTGTCTTGACGTTTAGGTTTAGAGGATGTGGCTAAACTAAATCATTTAGTGGTGGGAACTTACTCGAGGTTTTAATTGAAACTTATAATGGGACATTTATGTTCCTGTATTTGTTTGTCTCGACAAGCCTGCTGAAAAAGTTGAATCTGCCTCGGAATGACCTTGACAACTGTCAAAGAAGAACAAGAAGTATGCTGTTCTAATTCTCTCATAGAGTGTGTGTGTGTATACATATATAAATTTTTTTTTTTAGTTGTGGCAGGTTTGCTTGAAGATCTTGTGATTATCTTGATCAATCTCACCTAAAGAAAGCACAAAGAAGTCCATGTCAAAAAAAAAAAAGTCTTTAAAGTTGGTAGAAAAACATTTTCTGCTTTTTAATAAAATGAAACAGAGAGCTTTAGTATGGTTAGGAGCAGTGCGAACAATTAAAATACAAATAGAAACCTCTAGCAGGTCAAAAGCACGGTATTTGTGCTTTTCAGAAGCTGAGGATTACATGAGTAGTGAACACAACTTCTTTGTTGCAGCAATGTAGAGGAATAAGCATTGGAGTGACCAAAGAGTCATCTTTCTTTTTTCCCTGTTTCTCTTGTGGAGTGCAACAGGTATTTTCAAAAACCCAAACAACTTTCCGTAGTTCTCCCTCTTCAGCCCCTTGGCCATTTGGAAATTAGTGAGTGCAGCGTGCTTTGGAGGGGAGCTGCAGCCAAAGGGGAGGAGGCTTGTGCTCTCACAGAGTGTTTTCACCTAATGACTCCTGAGCTTTGGCCCATTTCAAGCAAATTGGACATATCTGACATACCTGGACTCAGGAGGTCATCAAAATCTGTGGCAGAGGGTGAGGAAGGACCCAGACCTGTCCCCTGCACGGGGCAGGCTGTGCCCATCTGCCGCAGGTGGTGCTGCGGGGGTGGCCCCTTGTCCAGCCGCACGCAAGGGGACAGGCGAGAACATGGAGGAGACAGGAGTGCGGAAGGTCGTGGGGCATGGGAGCAGGTAACTGTGGTGGAAATGGAGGAAACCAGAATTTTCTCACAAGGTGGCAGAAGGGCTCTTGATCGGTTATTTGCTGGTTTTTGTTTTAAAAAAAAAAAATGCGCATTTCTGAGCCTTTGAGGAAGTCTTTGCTCAAAAATCTGGATGCAAGCAGATGGGGTTTGTCACCAGTAAACACTGATACTACTGTCTTTAGTTCTACCAGCATTTATTTTTCATGATTATTTCAGTTAATTGAAAAGGCTTGAGATTTGTATGTCACTCTGCAGCTGCAGACCTGCAGTGATTTAGGCTACTGACAATAGCAATTCCACATGAAAAAAATGCCGAGGTAAGGCTTTTTGCAAAGGTCGCAGCGTTGTCTGAGCTCTGTTTGCATAGAAGTCCTTGGTAGATCTCAGACTCCGAGAGCAGAGCCAGGCAGAAGTGGAGGGCTGCCTCTTCCCTCTCAAAACACAGTCGCTCCCAGAGCCAGGACCCCCAGCTCTCCCATGGGCCGCTACCGGGGATCCAGCTGCATCCATGCAATGTCAAGTAGCGTGGGTTTTTTCCAGGGGAGCTGTTGCCTTCTCCTTGCAGTGTGATGGTGCAGACCACTTCTCTCTGCTTCTCCACCCCTGTCCCCAGGGGCAGGAGGTGGGTAGGGAGCTCTGCTTCTGAGGGTGTGGTTGTTATCTCTGCTTTATTTCCTCTCTGGAGATAGTCTTCGCACTAATCCCAAACGGATTCCTTCTAATTTTCCTAGGAGGTTTTCTGCCTTTTCTGGGGTTTGTTCTGCTGTAGTTAGAATCCCCAAAAATAATTGGAAAAAAAGGCTTTGTGGCACTCAAATGGCCTCCTCCCCAAACTCTGTTATCTAAGATAGACTCTTTTATTATTATTTTTTTACTACATCAGCTTTTGTTTCCCTAGGATTATTTTTTTTAATAATGTTTGATACTCTCAATACATTTAATAGGCTGTCTACAGGCATTTGTCCTTATTGACTGCTCCTTTTTATTTCTTCTTAATAAGCCTCCCCATTTGTATGACTGACTGATTTTTGAAATTAAGCAGTGCTCCTGGGGATGTTTTTCCCTGACTTCTGTACTCCTGCAGGGATATTGAGTCTTGTGTGTGCCAAGGTTACTGTCCCAGAGTGACTGAGTAACTTTTAGAGCCAGACCTGTTCACTCAGGACCAAGCCAAGAGCTGATACCATACCACGGGGTACTAGTTTTTTTTTGAAAGCACAGCTTGCAGGCTGGTAGCTTTTCCCCTCAATAATAAGCAGCGAGCCAAGTGGTTCGTTTCCCCCCGCCCCTGTAAGGTGCTGTAGTGGGATTCTGTGTGCACCAGCCCTGCTTGGTCGCCTGCTTTGCACGGTCATTTCCGCTACTTTGCCTTGAGGACAGGTAGCACTTTTACACTAACTTCGCGCAGGCAAGAATCCCTATGCGTAGTGTGTTTCTCAGTGATGCCCACAGATCACAGCATCTGTTCTGTCCGGGCGTGCATTTTCACAGGTGTTTTGCAATACCAAAGACTTGCCTTGGGACTTTTTGAAAAAAGCATTAACGCTAACTCCAAATACTTAGATCTTTTCTGAGAACGAGCTGCTATTAAGATTTTCTTTTTCCATTTTTGCTATTGCTGAAAGTGAAATCTCTGCACTGAAACTTCCCTTTAGAAGCCACCTGATTTCTTTTTTATCGCAGCAGCGAAGCTGCCAATTTTGAATCCCAGGGTGTTGCCAGCCAGGTAATGGTGTGTGTAACTGTATAGGTACCCAGTGTCTCCCAGCATTTTTTTCCCCATATCATTTGCAAAGGCGGATGGTCTCCTTCCTTCTTCCTCTGTCCTGTTCTCCAGCAGCCTGCTGAGTTTCAAGACAGCAGCATCTCGCAGCAAAAGCGTTCCTGTGTTTTATCTGCCACCCCTCAAAATGCTGCACCATCAGAAAGACCCAGCTTTAAGGTACCAGAGCACGCACAGAACAGGCAGGGCGACGCACGTCAGCTGAAAGCTCTGCTTGCTTCAGGCTTTTGTGGGGGGGTTGTGTTTGTTTTCTGTTGGGAAAGTATTTTTTCCTCTGCTGTAATAATTAAGGGGAGTGCAGAGATAAGAAGGAAGGTCACAAACTATTGCACTAAACATGAATCTGAGAGTGCCTAAAAGATGTCACTAAGTGACATTTCCAGTGACTGTATTGCTGATAATGCAGAATCACAGCTGTAGTGTTTAATAATGAGTGTGTGGTACCTCTTGTTTTCTGTGCCACGCTTTCCTTTTTAACAATGCCATGGGAGGTAGTATAAATCGCTTAACTTTTAAATGGAGTCTAATTTTTAAGAACATATGAAGCTCACTATCTGTTTTTGCTATCAATAATACTTATTTTATTCGCCATTTGTCTTATAAGTTTTGTATGCCTTTAAAGTGCCAGCTGTATTTTGAAGAAATTCTTACAGTTTCAAGTGAAATTTTGAATGCTACGAATGGAAAGATTATTTTGCTGTGAATAAACTGTGCTAAAGACAGTGCCCTCAGGCTTATTTTTGCAAGGTCGGTGCTCTGTGCACGTGCCCAGCGCCGTTACTAATGCTGTGTAAAGTACACACTGTGCTGTCAGATATGGTATCAAGTTTCAGAACAAGTTTTGGTGCTTAGTAGAGCAGAGCTGAAAATACTTTGAACCTAGGGAGGCTGAGCTGTACCGCGGGTGCAGATCCCGCTCCAGGCTGAGTAAAAGCAAAGCTGCGACGTAGTTTTTGTGGGCAAGATCAAGAGCAGCATCCTCCTGATTTCAATTTCTCATGGTTTTTTGATCTTGCCTGTCTTACTGGGGACTTTCAGGGGAATGTTAAAAGACAAGATGTTTAACTAAGAAGATGGCATGTGACCAAAGACTTCAGATAGAAAGTGTGAGACACCAATTGCGATACTTAGTTCATGTGTTGTTTTCTCTCTTTGTGCAGTAAAAGTGAGATGCTGGGGGGTGGGGAGCTGCTTAGCCCATGGCTTCAGGGCCTCTAAGGAGGTTTAGAAAACAACTACCCGGCACTAGTAGGTTTTCAATACAATCATTTGACAGTTTAGGAGTTCTCCAGCCTGGAGGAAAGGCCTGTCTTTGAGGTGAGGTCGAGGGAGCCGTGCCATGGGTTATGATTTGCTCCCTGCAACGGAGCAGCAGTTGAGTAGCGATGTAGATTAGTGACAAATACGTTGCCGCTTTCACACTAGGTTTTTGCTGCAGGTGAGAAAACGAGGAGAGGGAGGAATGGGAAAAGCTGTTTTCAAATCACGGGGCAAGTGGGGGCCATGGTGTGCATCTCCCAGCTGGGGCAGCCAGCTCCGGCTTTTTAGGCGAGTGCAAACCCCGAAGAGTGCACCTCTGCAGGCATCTGTTGTTTTGGCTTCCCGCGCGCTGTCCCGGTGCCTTTTTAAGCTGCACTCCTGCCTCGGCTCACACTGAGTGGGCACCTGTCCCCTGTGGGAGCCCCTTACCTCCCGCACCTTCCCCCCCAGCCCCAGCTGTGGGCAGGTTTTGCCAGTAGAGAGGAACTAAAAGAAAAGGGCATCTCATTTTTTTTCTTATCAGGCTGTCAGTGGTTTCAGGGAGTTGTTGTGGTCCAATATATGAATTCAGCAGGTTGAATGTTCCTTCTAACAGTTCTGCTGAATGAAGACAGGATTATTTTTTTTAAAGATATTTAATAAGATATTTTTTCAAATCAGTACAAAAATTTTAAATACAAAATTATTTGCTTTTGACATATCTCATGTATTCTGGGAACATACTGAAGTCACCAATGCCTGGTAAACTGTCCGTCCGTTCCTGCCACCATTCCATAAAATTTCTGAGATAAAGCACCACATTATATCACTGGAGTCCTTAGTCAATGTTAGACTGCATTAAACTCTGCATTTAAATAATGGTAATGCCAGTTAAATCCGATCTTAGTTCTGCACGAAAAATCTAGTTCATTTTTTGAATCAAAAGCGGTAGCGTTAGCTAAAGACGTTGAAGAAGTGATGAGTATTTAACTCTCTCAACTAGCGTAGCAGTGTGTGATGTGCAGCACTGTACAGGGAACCACAGCAAAGTACACCGACTGCCCTTTGGAAACGAACGCTTTTGAGGTGAGATTAGCACCACTGATGAACAGACAGCTCTTGCAGAGAAGTTGCTTTCCTCGGGTACAGAAAAGATTGAGGCCTGCAGGTTCTCCTTGACAATCGGTAACATATAAATAAGGATTGGAAATCAGCTTTTATATAAAATGAAGTTCTCAGATAAATTTGCTTGATCAGTATTGCTGGTAAAGTTACCGGTTGATCTCAAACAACAGATTAGTTATTAAGCAAACAGAGCTACTTCTGCTTTGCCTAGTCATGGAAGAGTAAACTGATTCAACTTTTGCTGAGTGGCAGAGTAGGCATCTCTTCTGACAAGCCAAACATATGCGGGTTCTTAGCATGAGCGCAGAAATCCAAGCAAATCCCTACCGCCCGGCTGTGTTACCACATGTTGGCCAAAATGTCTCTATCACGTGGCGCAACGCAAACGGGGAACCCTTCGTTTTTGTCTCTGATCTGCCTCATCTGCTTCAGCTGTGCAAATGCAGATATGGAGGCTTTTTGAGTGCTGTGGCATTTGGAGGTGAAACCAGCGCCAGCTGGAGTCAGCGGCGGTGGCGTTCTGGGTCCGATGACTGCTGGAGAAGGCTCGCGGGGAGTAGTTACACCATCAGTACTCCTTTTCCATCATAAATAAATTGTTCAAGAAAAAAAACACACCTGCAGGAATATTTTCTATGGGGGGGAAGGGAAATAAAGGTCTCCAGCAGACCTGCTGTCAAAAAACCAAAAAAACCCATCCCAAACAAATAAAAAGCCGCTCTAACTTTTCCATATAATTTGAGACTGACCTACTCTGGTTTAAGTCACCGGTTTTCATCTCGTAACTATGATCAAGGTGACACTCAAATATGCAACAGGAGTGAGCGATGTACACTGATTTGAACCTTACTACTGCATTATTGTGAATGAAATGAAGTAAGCATGGCATCACAGAAAGGTATAATGTACAGCTAATATGTCCCCCTCGGGTGCAAAACAACTGTTTGTGAACCTGATACACATCTTTAGATACGTTCACCACACCTTTTTTTTGTTTATAACTAGCTGTGCATAATGTTAAACTTTGTATTTATTTTTTTCTTTTTGTACAAGATGGTCCGAGATGGTCATAAAATGCATCTTTCACGGTATAAAAGTTTGGAGCAGAGAAGAAAGTTTTTGATGGGGTGTGTGGGTGTGTGTGTGTATGTGTCTGGTTTTTGTTTTACATGGGATACAATAAATACCCTGAAAAAGACGAATGAACATACTGCCCGGCATAGAGTCCTGCTGCCTGCTCAGATGGCATTTGAACGTAAACCTTGTCTCCGTGCATCAGCTGGACAACAGCGCTGCCCGAAGCCTGGTCCAGGAAGCCCTTCTTGTACTCATCGTAGGTGTACATCAGCGGCTCGTTGTTCTTGAACAACGCCACCCAGACACTGGCCCCTTTACAGTGGACGTGGTAAGCGAAGTAGTAGATGCCGGGGATCTCGCAGGTGAAGATGCCCGTCTGGGGGTTGTAGTTCTGCCGGCCGTTGTAGAGGAGCTTGTCAAACTTCACCGGCACCCCGACCCGGGGGAAGGGGGTGAGGAGCTCCGCTGTGAACGCAGGCATCTCGTAGACGGCGCCGGCAGCCTTGCCTTTCTTGCCCATGTAGCCGTAGGGGGGCTTGACGCCATCTATCCCTGGCCCCACCTCGGGCAGGTACTGTCCCACAGCCGGTGGAGTGGGTGGGATGATGACCGGGGGACCTGGGGGCCCAGGGGGGCCAGGTGGCCCCTGGAGGCCTGGTTGGCCGGGGGGGCCGAGTGCCCCAGGCTTCCCTGGGGGTCCCTGCAGCCCTGCAGCGCCGGGTTTGCCCATGCCTGGGAAGCCAGGGGGTCCGGGCAGGCCGGGCTCCCCCTTCGCCCCTGGCAGCCCCGGAGGGCCGATGGGACCGCTGGGTCCCGCGATGCCTGGGATGCCCGAGGGGCCCTGAAGCCCCTGGGCGCCGGGGAGCCCTGGCTCACCCTTCGGCCCCACAAGCCCAGGGACGCCTGGCAGCCCTGGCAAGCCTTTGTGCCCAGCTTCCCCCTTGGGCCCTGTGGGGCCCGGCAGCCCCCGCAGCCCTGGGGCCCCCACTTCCCCAGGAAAGCCTGGCTTCCCCGGAAACCCCTGCAGGCCGGGTTCGCCCTTGGGGCCGACTGGTCCCGGCGGCCCCACGGCACCACCTTCTCCTTTGGGTCCCGGGAAGCCGGCAGCCCCCGGGGGGCCCATGATGCCCGGCAGTCCTGGCTGGCCTGGCTCCCCCGGCGGCCCCCCCATGCCAGGTGGCCCCACGTGCCCCTTCTCCCCCTTCGGCCCCAGGGGGCCGGGCAGACCACCCACACCACGTTCCCCTTTGGGCCCGGGGAATCCCGGCTTCCCAACCCCAGGGAGGCCAGGGGGCCCTGGCAGGCCCGGCAGGCCCTGCTCCCCTTTGCCACCCGGGAAGCCTGGCTGGCCAGGGACACCGTCCTGGCCGGGTTTGCCAACACCAGGGAGGCCAGGAGGGCCTTGGATCCCAGGGACCCCCGGGGGCCCCTGCAGCCCCAGCTCTCCCGGGGGTCCGGGTTTGCCCGGGGGTCCCTGTGGGCCGGGGAAGCCCACCATGCCCGGCTTGCCGACCCCTGGCAACCCCACGGGGCCGGGGGGGCCGGGCAGCCCGGGCGGACCCTTCAGCCCCGGCAAACCTGGGATCCCGATGCCCTTCTCCCCCTTTGGCCCTGGGATTCCGGGGGCTCCCGGGGGCCCCTTCATCCCGGGCTCACCCTTTGGCCCTGGCTGTCCCTGCAGCCCTGGAGCACCCGCTTTCCCTATGCCAGGAAGCCCGTGAGGCCCCGGCGGTCCTTGCGGCCCTGGTATCCCCATGGGCCCGACGTCCCCCTTCGGCCCCATCTCCCCTCTCGGCCCCGGGGGCCCCATGACTCCCGGCTTCCCTGGCATCCCTGGCAAACCCGGCTTCCCAATTCCTGGATATCCTTGTGGGCCTGGTTTTCCTTTGGCTCCTGGCACACCGTGACCCGGTAATCCTGGTGGCCCCGGCGGCCCTCTTGGTCCAGGCTCACCAGGGGGACCTTGCTCGCCCCTGAGACTGCGCACAGGTATTTCTGGGTCAGGGAAGGAAAAAAGGAAAAAAGAAGAGGGGAGGGGGAGAGACAAAAGGCGATCGCAGTCACATCCTTCAAGAAACACAAAGGCAGTTTTGAATTGAACGTGCTTGTAATGATGCCTCTTGGTTTTGTGGTAGGTGGGGAGGCAGAGCTGGCCAGCGAGTTACAGGTTGGTGTTTGGAACAAAGGGGATGTTCCTACAGTTTTGCATACCCTAAACTTGCGTACGTGTTTCTGTTTCCATAAAATAATTATTTTGCATCATATTTCCTTAGTTTTTTGCCATGCAAAAGCCATTTGCACTTTACTAGTGTTTTCCACCTATACAATCTTACGCAGTGAATTCTGGTTTTTGTCCCGTATTTCTGTAGACCAATCTACT
This sequence comes from Steatornis caripensis, assembly GCA_013398225.1. Taxonomy (NCBI): domain Eukaryota; kingdom Metazoa; phylum Chordata; class Aves; order Caprimulgiformes; family Steatornithidae; genus Steatornis; species Steatornis caripensis. The sequence continues at coordinate 270,744 of VZSC01017615.1, read as the reverse complement.
TTTAAGAGTTTTCGCAGGACACAGAAACTGCTCGGTTCTCCCGTGCTGTAGGAGGAGTTCTGGCATAAAAGTGTTTTTTGCTGGAGGGGCTAACACTAGCAAGATCAAGTAAAAAAGATTGTATCAGTAAGAAGTTTGTACTTAGGTATGCCTGCATTTTCACCAAGGCTTTGGTTCCCATTAAGATATTACTGGAGACCCACAGCCTTACCCAGCGTTGCTAAGCTCTCACAGGTGTTTGGTGTAGCCACATCTAGTCAGACCTCTTCTAAGTGCTTAGCAACATGTTTTTATTGTCCAAACCCACATTTTTGTGTATGTGACCGCTTAGCATTGCAGGTCAGGGTGAGGGAGTCGCCATGCGGGGAGTGGTTGTGCTAGGGCTGGTTGCATTTCAGGGTGCAGGCTTTTTGTGTTAAGTGGAAAGTCTGCTTCTCTCCGTTTCTAAAATGGATAAAGAAGTGAGAGGTTTGGGGGAAGGCGAGAGATGAGGTTTCAGGGCAAGAGAATTAACTGTTCTTCGGGAGGCGGAAACTCTCCCTTTCTGCATATGTTGTGTTTTATGCACGTAGAAAACCTCCTTTTCTCACAAGATGAGTTGGTTTTACTACAGCCGGTCATGCTTGTTCAGACACTCCAAAAATAGGCCTGAAATACTCCATTCCCCTTTGAAGCCAGCGGACGCTGTGGTTACACTGAACCCTCAATAGGACAAAGAGTTAACCAGCTTGTCTGAAGTTGCACAGATGCTCGCTGTCCCCACAAGTATTTTATGAGAGAGTGTTCCTGGTTGCCCTTTGTATTTTGGACATTTTTTGTTGCTTTTTAAATATCCTAATATTGTCCAAACTTCCTTTACTGAATACTGAAAGTGCTTGTACGTGCAGACTCGTGCAGTAATGCCCTGTACCTTCAATTCCTCCATTACTCCCATAAATAACCTACAGAAGGAGGACTGCAGAGTCAGAAGAGCAATTGTATGTTTTTATCTGCAAACCTCTAAATCACAGGGTCTGAACAAATCCAGACAAAACTGTGATATTGACGTAAATTAAGATCTTGGGGCTCTTGGCTCTTATTTCATGTCCAGTCGCTGTAGTGTGAATGGGAGCACCCCCAGGCAGGACGCCAGCCCATCTACCCAGGCCATCATTTGAAACCCCATCAGAGGGTGTTCTGTGGGCAGGTGGGATTACGAAGTTTCTCCTAGCCTCAAACAAGTGCCCAAACAAACCTGGGGCCAGCCCCAGGTGCTGGAGGCTCGTCACAGGGAGGGCTGCTCAGAGGCTGTGCTGCAGCCTGCAGGATGACTGTGGCCTTGCTCCAGTGACCCCAAGCTTCCCTACAGCTCATGTGAGCCCGTTTTGTCCACCCATGGCCAGGTGCCAACCTGGCCAGTCCTTGGGGTACCTGGGTGCTGTGCCCAGCTTGCAGCAGCCTGCTCCCCATCTTCAGTCCCATACAGGCAAACGGTGCCGCGGGGCACCAGGTGGGACTGTGCAGGGGTGGCGAGGGACGTGCCGAGCCTACCTTTCTCTTTCTTGGGAGCCATGTCCTTGCCAAGCAGAGGCATCTGTGGGACTTCCTTCATGTACTGAGGCAGATGGGGGTACTCTTTCCCATACTGTATGTGGGGCACCTCCTTGCCCATGTGCTGCATCGGGATGCCTTCTTTGCCCAGCGGCATGTGAGGTACTTGTTGTCCGAGGGGTTGGTACTGGGGTACCTGGGGTGGCAGCTGCTTGATCCCATAGTAGACACCGCCTTGAGCAGACCTCACCAGCTCTAGGTAAATGGTGACCACCACTGCCAGTAGCTGCACAGGGAAGAGCAGCACAGCCATCACCTGTGAAAAACACAACAAAACGCACAGTTAGCAGAAAATGTTTTTTTTGTGTCATGCATTTCTTGTCCCATCTACTGTTGGCTTTCCTTTCTGCAGTAGCAGCGTTACTAGCAGGTGAGCAGCAGATCAGCAACTGAGAATGCCCTGTATGAGTGCAAATTTGGGGGCAGCCTGAGGTAATGAGGAGACTCTGCGTGTGTTATAGTTCAAGTATTTTGCAGTGTGTCCCACAACCAAGGCTGGTAGGCAAGTCCTGCTCTTTTGAAATGCATATGGCAATTGCCAGGCTTGATGCTGACCCCGAGCCCCTGCTTTCCCACAGCGCAAAGATGCCTTGCACCCAACCTGAGCTGCTGGAAAAGCCTCTGCCACGCACGCAAACTGGCAGAGCTTTCCCGAACTGCAGAGCTTTGCCAAACCACTCGTCGGGACTCACTCACAGCAGCTGCTGCACCCCTCTGACCCCAGGTGTAGTGAAGGTGGCCTGAGGGGGCGGGGAGGGCCTTTGTGCTGCCTGCTTATTTTCCTGTCCTTCTCCCACAACCTGGTTTGGTAGAGGGTGAAAGAAGCCACTCCATCTGTAGCAAAGCAGCTTGGGACCAAGTCCCTTTCACCTAGTTCCCAGTGCCTTGGGAGGTATCTTTTGCAGGGCAAAGCTTTTCCTTTTTCTGACTGGGACCAGGACTAGTCCCCACTCGAATCCAGCTGCCCATGGGGCTGCAGCCCTGGCTCCCCTGCGCAGGGTGGTGCTGCAGCATGTGGGAGGACCCCCCCTCACCTGGGGGGACAGCAATTCCTGACACGGGCCAGGATGTGTCCTCCTGGCTTTGGGCAGGTAAGGCTGCTGCTGCAGAGAGCTCAGNTGTGTTAACAGCAAAACAAACCATTTAAGAAAATGAAATATTAGTGAATAAACACTAGATGGAGCACATGTTGCACAGCTGAGTTTCTACGCTCACTTTCTCTCCCAGGAATTTAAGGTCTTGGATGTAAGCAGCTGCCATGTGGCAAAGAAAACCAGAGCCAAGATGTACAGCAGTTTGTAAGTGTAGCTGAAGCCCAGGCACAATTGCTCATCCTTGTTCAGCAAAGCATTTCAGCAAATGCTTCATCTCCAGTGAGTTTAATGTGGCTTTTAGCCCACAGCTGGCTGCTTTGTTGTGAGCTAAAGGACTAGGGCCTTATGACGTGGTATTTTTGCTTAAAGCTCAATGGCACTGGACTGCGAGGACAGCCTGTGCGTGATCGGTTGCTGTCGCTCAGCTGGGACGCGGTCACTTACTAATCTGCTGCAGCTTTGTTTGGGCACGTGGACCCGAAGTGAATTTTTTGGGGGTGCGGCGGGTATCCCCGCTCTTGTCTCTATTGGCCTTTCTGTACCATAACAAGTAACTGGCTGCAGCTTTGGCTCCCTGTAGCTGAGCAGGGTAACACCTGCCTCGGTTTGCAGGGAAAATCCCGGCTACTGGAAAATTTGCAGCATTCTGTGCATCTCTACCAAATGAAAAGCACTGCCTGTATGAAGACAGAAATGCAGTGAAACCTTTTTTTAAAAAAAAAAAATCCCAAACCTAGAAGATAATGGATGATTTAGCACGGTTGTTGAAACCTACAAGTATGAAGGGCAGGGTGGATTTTGAAAAATGAGGTTATTAAATTAGCTTCTTGGCTACTGTGTTGTTCTGGTGGACAGTTTTTGGGGGATTGTTTTTTTAAAAAGGGCACTTCAGTGGAATAAGTGGAGAAGGAAATAGGTAAAATTCCTTTGAATGTGTTTTTTCTCCTCATTTTTGTTACAAAACATGGGCTTTTTGTGCCAGTGGGAGCCATTTGAAATAATTTTAAAAAACTTCCTATGGGGAGACACCAGCCTGCCCGCAGCTCAGGGTGAACTCAGCCTCCCGCTGCTTCTGCTGAGTGCCCTCGGCCCTGCCAAGTGACGCACAGCACACTTGCAGTTTAACAGGTGTGACAACGCAGCACACGAGATATTTTTGTGTGCGCACATGGAAATTTTGGGGGAGATCAGGCAAGACTTCTAGAGATAGGAAGGCTCCAGAAAATTAAGTGATCTCACTACATCTATGTTTCCTTTAGTGTTTTTTGACTCGTCATAACCAAAACAGTGTGGCCTGGAAATGACAAATTGCTTCTCATCTATTGATTTTGGCTGGGGCTGGTGCCTGTGACTAGCTGAGGTGGAAGGTGGGGGTTTATTTACTGAACAACCTCGGGCTAGATGGGACCTGGCCAGCCTCTGTGGGAGGAGGTCAGAGCCTCCCCTGACAACATGTGAGCTGTCTGGGTCTGGGATCTGCTGCAGGCACCTGGGAAGTGGCCCGTGTTCCGTGCTGGCCATCCAGCTCACCTCTCCCCCTGCTCCCAGAGGAAGGAGGAATTGGACAAAATTAGTCTTGATGAGAAATGTGGTAGTCATGTGTGCGACTGCTACTGCTCGCTGCCTCCCGGCAGTGGGTCCACCTGAATTATCACCATCAGATACCATCACTATAAGGCAAGCCTGCCCTGAAGCATCAGAGGTGCCTGGCATAGTCCTTTGGTGTTGCAGCTCATTGCCGGTCTCATCCTACTCAGCTTCTCTAAAAAGTTATTTATGTACTGAGAGAGAGCAGTTGAAGGTCTTTTTTTCCCTGCCTTGCAGTTTCTTTCTGAATGCCTGGGTGCACAGCTCCTGTTGTTTGAAGACCTTGCTAGGAAACCACCAGCATCTTTAAATGCCTAAAAGCTACTGAAGATCTTGCCCTTGGTTTTTAAAAGAAGCATATAGATCCTAAATGTTGGACAGGTCCTCCAGAGCTTATGAACAGCAAAAGGAGATTTTCCCAGTGATGACAGGACTTAAGGAAAATACCAGAGTGGGGAGGAGAAAAATCTGTGCTGAAGATGTGGCCAAAGCGTAAGACTTCCCACACCCTTCACTCAAATCCCAGCAATTTAGGGATCATCTCTGAACACATTTGTGTAATGCGATCTGCTGTGCTTTCAGAGGTGTCCATCAGCAGAGCAGTAAGCTGGCTTTAGAATGGGATTTTCCTGGGTTGCTGTCAGAAAGCAATAGGAATGTGTCTACGTATTTATGGCAGGTAAATCAGCACATGCGTACACCTATAGGGAAGCCAAAGACTCAGAGAAAGCAAGTTTTACCTTAACTGTTTGAATGCCTGGAGCAACTGTGCCTTTGTAGTGTGTGATGCATCATCTTGCACCAGTCGTTCAGATTAAGACACAATAAATGTTTTGCTTTACCTAGGGTGGGGCAAGCCGCTCGAGGGCACAGGAACATTATCCTGAATGACAGCGTTCAGCTGCTTGTGTGTGAAGGCATGTGGTTGGCTCAGAGGGTGAGAGAGAGTCCCTGAAAAAACACATTTTTATGGGCAAAGCCTGAGTGAGAACATTTCTCAATAATCTCCTTGGTAGAGCTGTTCTCCTGAGAAAACTAGAAAGGACTTTCCTCTGGCTATTTGTGTTTGTCAGTAGAAACTGAAGACAAAACAAAATGTACCAGCAGTTGTAATTCTTAAATTGGTGTGAAGAAATAATGGCTGGTTTAGCCTAATTGTGTAAAGAATGTATGGAAAGAGTGATGCCGGTCCATGTGGGACTTGAAATCATAGGTGGTTGTGCAAAGCATGGAAGCCAGACCTTGATTTATCAGTTCTTACAGGGAAGTGATGGCTGTGCAATCAATTTTGGGGTTAACTGAAGTTTATCCGTGTCTCGGAACCTCTAAGATACTCACGCAGAGACTAGCCCTATGGGCTTAATTTATCATGTGTTGCATTTGAACTGCTGCATTTCCAAAAGAGGCCTAAGGCATAAGTAGATCTCAGTGACCTGAACTCTTCTGTCCTGGGATCCCATCCACGGGGGTTGCCTAAAGCTTCAGGGACCCGTTCCCCACTGCGCTGTGGGGGTGGACTTGCTAGTGCTCAGGTTTCCACGTGGAAAATGGCTGCTGAAAAACTTGCAAAAAAACCCCATCCTAGTGACTCTGGAGATTTTGGGCCCAGAAGAGGGCTCGTAAAAAATATTTGATCCTAAAAGAATAAATTCTCTACGATGTTTTTGACTCAAGGTAAAAAGTGCTTAGGAACAGGGCTACTTTTGGAGTAACCTTGATAACTGATCGTATTACCAAGTATCTACAATGGTGTATCCAGGGATGGCTCTGCTTTTGGGGACGGGGAGGTCCAGTCCCACGGGAACATCATGAACCTCACTGAAGTCTCTCTTTGTCATATAGACACACGCAGGGACAGCATAATGCAATGGAAGTGGCAAATAACGTGTTACCATGCTTAAGGGGTAACACCACTGTGTTGCAGAGAGCCGGTGGGTTAGAAGCACAGTAGCCCTCTGTGGGGAGCTCCCTGGCTCCCCAGCTCGATGGCAGAGGTACGTGGCAGCTCATGCGGAGTCAGAGAAGGGCTTGTAAGAGAAAGCCACAAAGTCTTCACAAAGTGATAAGCATTTTTTTTTCTGTTTTCATTTTTAGTATTACTTTGGTAACAAATAGCCTATGCTATTCCTGTTTTGTACAGTACATTTTCCTTAACTGCTGGGTTATACTTGCAGGCGTGTGCACCCCCCACCCCATACATATTTTTAAGGTCTCCACCATCTGAAAAGTGTTAGAGTAATCACTGGGCATATAATTTTTTGGGGGGCATTTGTAAACTAATGCTGTTAGCCGACTACCTTTTTTCTAAGAAAGTTTAGCACAAAATGAGAAGAGCAGCTATCAAGGCCTTAGTTCCTGTAGTCACTCTGGACCAGGGAACAGTTGGGGTGATTTCAAGTGGAGAATGTCTTTAGATGTGAAAAGTCAAGCAAATGTTGGTTGTCGTTCTCGGCAGCAGTGCTGCGATGTGTAGGTGACTTGAGCAGTGATTTTTCCCAGCATGTTGCTGTCCACAGTTTTTGAAGACACTATTTCAAAACTTAATCCCAGCTAAAATTAATCTCCAGATCATTAAACTCTTTTGAGGACTAACTTGTCAGTCGGTGAGTACCTTCTGAAGGGATCTGAGGATACCTACTGTAATCCTACTGCACAGAGACTGAATTTTAGTGGGAACTTGTGTTTTCAGGGGCAGGAAAAAACAACAACCTGCTGCTTGCCAAGTAATTTTGTATTTGCTCAGAGCTTAGGGTGCCATTTAATACACACATTACCACTTGAATATAAAGCACTCTTCTGCCTTTCTGTGCCAAACAAGGTTTTATGTCTTTTGGACAGATGTTTTTGAATTTGCAATCAAACTAATTAAACTCAGTTTGGATGGGTTCTTTTTGAAAGTTCAGTCATACTCCACATAAAAATGGAGTGAAGGCAATCAAATGCAAGTTGGCACAAATTTCCTCTGAAAGCTCACCAGTTTCATTACACAAATTAAGACTAGCTACACTGATTTAATCGTATTTCCAGCAGTAAAGAGCAGGAGGATGGTAAGGCAGAGCGCAGCGGCTGTGCAAGGGCTCAGCCATGCCGTTGGCAGGAGACGGTTGCTCTGTGCCTGACTTCAGCGCAAGCAGGTTTGGGGTCCTGCATCATTTTACTTTTAATGGTGCCTACGGCTTCACTGAAGGTGTTACCTGTTTCTTGAGTAGGGGAAGAGTCTACCTTGCTGAAGGGTCTGTAAGGTCCTGTGTACCCATTCAGTAGGGAAGAAAGTAGGATTTATGGTAAATGTAATCCTGCTGCCTTGCCTCTTGTGAAACTCTCCCACAGAGATCAGGTTTTTTGATTTTTTTTTTTTTTTTCACTGTCCCCTCCAAGGAAACAAAGTAGTGTTGAGTGTCTGTGTTCAGTTTAGATTACCAAGAAACAGCTATTGTTCTGTATGTTAAAAATAAATTAAATCATATTTTGCTTAAGGTCTAACAACTGTGTCTGATTATCATGTGGTATTTACTAAATCTAAGACAGTCAAAACAAGGATTGTCATAATAAACATTTAAGATGCACACATGCATAAACCTGCTGCTAACAGGGAATATTCAACATGTGGCGGTTGCCTAGTTCTATTTTTTTTTTTAAATTTGAAATGGTGCCTACAGTTTCTTTCTTAGAGAAGTGCGAAAACATCCAAATAAATGGCTTAATCTTAAAAACTGATAATGATCTATAAGCTGTGTTTGGCTTCAGTGGTACTTATAAGATCTTTTCTTTAAATGCTTGGGGAGATCTCTGTTTATCCATTTGTAAAGACGTTTCCAAAGATAAAGCAACTGCCTGTGCTCCAATCTTTTTGCAAATATGTTCATGCGTGTGCTCAGTCTGGATGGTCACCCAGCTGTCTGTACGAAAATGGCACCCTTGGACTTCTCCTGTTTCTTACTTCCAAGCAGCGTATATTTGCATGTGTGTCTGTATCTACAAACATATGAAAATAGTTGTCTGTGTGCAGGTGTTTATGTGTGTGTATATGTGAAAACACATATCCTGGGAGTGGAAGCAGCCATGATGAGGAGAAATTAGGCCATGCAGGCATAATTATGTTGTCTAGTCTTCTCCCCATGCCCAGTCTGCTGCGAGCCTACCTACATGGGCCTGGCTAGGCATCTCCATCTCTCTGCAAATCTGGGCATGATTAGATTGGCATCTCCACAACCCCTGACTCCCAGGCACGGAGCTCTGCTGACTCCACACAAAGCTCACGATTTACGATGGTATTCAGATGCCTAGTGCTAGTAATTGATTTCCAGGGGAGGTAGTCTCTTGCGTCTCTTTGAGGATCTGGCCCAGAAGCAGTTTGGAAAATGCCTGAAAGCTACTTGCAGTCAGGCAGCACGGAGCCGTGACAAGGATCAGCAAGCCGGGCATCGCCAGCTGGGTGACCACAGTCCCTGGGGACGCAGCTCTCTTGCATGGTGGTGTGTACTTGTTTGCACGCATCAGTGTCTGACCTCGGGGTGGGGAGGAAGGACCAACGTGGGGAATGTTTGTAGAAAAGCATGTGACTTTAATTATGGGATTAGAATTACTTGTAGGTAGGATTTAGCAAATACCTGCCTTCGAATACGTTCTCCTATTCTATGGCATGTGCCTGAGTCCTCTGCCTCACACTCTCTTCTGGGCAGTTTGCCTACAGTCTCGGTGGCAGGCGGCTTTGATGGAGACACTTAAGCGACTGCCACTATCTCCCCGTTCAGCGACTGGCTGTGCAAGGCACGTAAACCCACACTCAATAACGTGGAGAACACAAACTGATCAAAGCGTAGAGCTGCCTCCCTTCTTATCTGCGTGTGTTCACCTGCCTGGTGTGGAGCCCGGGACTGGTAGCCGATGGTATCTGAGCACAGACTGTTCAATGTGGGAACCGAACTGAGGGCTCCTTCTCTGCAGCGGGGGTGATACTGAGTGCTGCAGAAGGAGCTCCCCGTGGGGCACAGGCACTGACACCGTTCAAGAAATTTGCCTTATCAGATGTAACGGGTTTGCTGTACACAGCCTGCTGGCAATGAGGACAGTTTTCATGGAAGTGCTTTTATAGCCAACCAACTGTCTCCTGGGGGCATTGTTATTTTGAGGATTGTTTTGGTGAAAACGCTTCACATCTACTGTTAGCCCCCTACCCCAAAACAAATGCAAAGACAAGCAACCGGAGATGTGCTTCAGACTGAAGTGCTTCATCCAGTAGGCTGAACCTCAGGGTGCTGGCAATGAACTATGGTGCCTACTGGCTGCAAAACAGTGTGGACAGGGAACTGCAGGCTTTCTTTGGAAACCTCCCTTCTCAGCTGTCACTCGTCACTCTTAGTGTTACTCTACCCTGAGACAGGTTGTGCTGGCTGCGTGCAGTAGAAGCCTCCCAAATTTTCATGGTACAACTGTTTGCATGTTATTATGGTACAGTTGTCTGCAAAGTTTATCACAGCATTTTACTACTTTAATCCAAAGCAGTGTTTCTAGCAGTGCTGCTATGCGTTATACTCACTGCTAAAAGTGTAAAAAGCTTCCATTTCACTACCTCTTGGTTCAGCCAGCTACAGCTTTGTGAACAAGCCACACGCTAGCAATTGGCTCTAAAAGAAAGTGAATAATCTGCACAGTTTAGTGGTAAGCTTGTTAGTGAAATGCTCCATCTCATCAGATGTATGGGAAGTAGACAAAAGTGAGGGGAAAAGACTGTCTCTGTTTGTGGCAATTAACAAAATCAAGCGTACCCTGAATCTTCACCCAAATACTCAGAAGGGGCAGAGAGTGTTATTCTGCAGGATATCTACCGGTTTTACTGCTCAGAGAACTCTTAGTTCCTCATTTGATCGATCAAAGTATTGTACTAAAAGCAGAAAAAATAAAATACATTGTTAGTAAAGGTGTGTTGAGTCCTAGAGAGACATAAAAGATCCACTCAGGCTATATATTTTATTCTAATACAGCCTGGTTTAGGGTTTTATGTGTCTTGGAAGACAGCTTCGAGGAGGAGCATTATGTGAATTAGTAGATCTCTACATCTTTAGGAAAGCTGAGACGTGTATGCAAAAATCCTATTCATTAACAACCGCAAGACACAAATAGGTGCTAGAGTATGTATTTTTCTTAAATGCTTCCCAAGAAGTGGCAACAGAAAGGAGAATCCTGATTATAAAAGTGCTCTTGGTAATGACAATGACTGATTGTTACAGATGTCTCAGGGAAGATAATATGTCTTTTTATCAGATTAAACATTACGTAAAGCAGTACATGTGTCTGCAGATGTAATATTCGTGTAGGCTTGACTTTTCAGCCTAGCTAAGCTATGTTTGGTGCCAAACCCGAGGAAACGAGGGAAAAGCGGCCAGAAACTGCTCTTGTGCTCGTCTTGATCCTGAGGCTGTAGCAAGCGCTGTTTCAGTTGCTGGTGCTTCTTGAGGTTTGACTTGCCTTGCATGGCCTCTGGGCCACCCACAGGCACCCTGCTGCAGTGTGACATCCTGCCATGACACGGCCACTGTCACAGTATCTTCATTTTGGGGTTAAAAAGGCTGCACTGTGTCCTGGGTGGATAAAGCCCAGCCGCAGCTTTGGGAAAGGCAGGTGTGCATCTGTGTTACCACCGAGGGCTGGCCAGTGCTCTGCAGCGGGGCATTTTGGGAGGTGAGGGCTCCTGGAACCTTTCAGGTGCCTGAGGCAGGCAGGAGGGGCTGCCTCTTTGGAAAGGGGTAAATTTTAGTTTCTTTATTATCAGTGATGAAGCAGGGGCTTCTCTGCAGTTTAGAACTGTATTTCCCCTGCTTTTCCCTTCTTTTTAGCACGGCACACGTACTAAGTTTAAGTGCTTTACAGTGATTTAGATAGGAGCCATTAACCCCTAACAAGGCATCAAGATCATGAAATCTCATTAAGAAAAAAAGTTAATTCTAGGTACACTGGTTCTTTGGTTGAAGTCTTTTTTTATAGAGAAACTTTCTTTCATGTGCCCCTTCATAGTGATCATACTCTAGCATTTGCAACCCGGACAGTGTTTACTTTAACAGTCCTGGGAGTTCTTGAACTATAAAACAAGACATCTGTGTGAGACTGAAGTACTTGGCCTGATCTTAATTTGAAACAATTTATTGTTCTCTGTGACTCCTGTTGCAATCCTGTGGCCTTACACGTTGCCTTCTTGCTGTAAAATTTGCTTGATTGCCTCTTCCTGAAACTGGCATGGCATAGCATTTCTGTTCCTTTTCTCACTTTGATGGCATACAAAATGTGTCTTCTTGGCTCTCACCCTCATGTGGCTTCATGAATTTTTTTTTTAATAAAAGCAGAAGGCTTTGGAGGCTCTATTTCAGAGATGAATTGTTGCCACTTACAATATTTCCGTTCACTGTGCTTTGACGAGCCTGTTGAGCCGAAGAGCAGCTTCTCTCTCCCTTATTTTTATTTGCTGTGTTCTAACTTTGCAGCTCCTTGGAACCCTAAAGTCCCAGTCCAGGGGAGATATGAAAACAATAACAAATCTGTAAAATATTTTTCTTGAAAAAAACACCAGTCTCTCAGACTTTTTTTTTATTGGAAGGTTATTTGCTATTAAAAAGATTCCTGCTCTTTGCATACTTTTCCTACCTTTGCTCAAACAGTGGAAGAAATTACCTTGCCTTAGAAGGTTAAACATACTAGGCTACTCCACCAGGACAGAAATCAGGAGGATGTTTTAAAATTGTTTAGCAACAGTTATTTTCCTATTTTATTATAAAATAGTGTAGGTACCATCATATCTGTTAGGATGTGCTGATCTTAGTCGTGACCTGATGCTGCTCCATTCACAAAAATCAAGCAGATACTATCTCATGATTGTATTTCCTAAATAGGTAAATTTTATTTTTATGCTACTCAAGACTGAAGACTAATATGACAATAAGCACACCTCAACACTCACTTGGTTAAAATGGTTTCAAAACTGGGGTTTTAATTTTTGTAGAAGTCCTCAGTTCTCCGGGTCGTATCTATGGGTGGACATGAAGCTGGAAGTTGCTAGATGGTTGATGGTGGATATACCAATGTACATCTCTTCATAACCTGGCACTTGGGTGCAATCACCACCAAAAACTGTACTGTACTCCTCTACCCTGCAACCGTGGCTGAACTGCACACATACGTCCTGTGTCATGCCAGACAGATCTGCCCATAAAGACCATCTGTCTTTTCCTCCTGTGCAGTAGGTAAGAAATGCCTCTTATTCAAGTCTACTTCAACACATAACCACTTGACTAGTCAATGGGTAGACAAAGATTAAAATCATTGTTACTTGTTAACAAGTGTAACGTGTACGGGCTTACACAGATGCCACTCTCTTCCCACTCTACAAGTGCAGAAATAAGGGTAACATGACACCACCGAAAAATCTTTCAACCTGAGTGGTGAAATACGCCCTGTAGGTTTGACTCAGTGAATGCTTACAGTAAATGTCTCCCACATCTCTGAAAAGCACAGCAAAGAAAAAGAGTACTTCTGAAACGCACACGCACAAGACCCACCGACACGCACCTATCCTGGGTCCATAAAAACATATAGTTTAAATTCCAAAGATGCCATGAGACATAATTAATTTCCTATATGCAATCCAATGTGCTAAGGTTTAAAGGACTTGAAATTGCTGTATCTGTTACCTCGGAATAACCCAGCCAAGGCCAAAGGAAAACAAAGCCAAGTACTTAAGAGCAAATACTATTGCTCACTCACTTAAGCCTCTCAACCTACTCCAAGAGAAACAATATGAAATGTTCAGTGCAGCCATTTGGACCCATGATCACCAGTAACTGTGAGACTAGCAAATATACAGGCTGTAAAGCTGGTCAGTGCTGTGCTCTCCTGTCTAACTGTTATAAAATGTCTGCAGTGGGAGCTGGCACCAGCATTTCATCAGTGCTGCAGCCAGGATGAAGGCCTATGCCAGCAGTGATAGGCTGACATGTTGCTACCAAGCTGCTAAACTGGATCAAAGGGGAACACCAGCCTTCCTTCAGCTGCCTGCAGCACTACGAGGCAGAGGTGCGGCTGGAAATAAAACTGGAGGGGCAAAGTAAAGCACTTCAGTCCGTAATGGAAGTCCAAGTTCCTGATGAGCTGTTCCCTGAGCCGGCAGGCCACTGAGGTCCTCCTTAAGAACTGCTTGGTCCCAGCACACAAACCTTCCTTGGTGTGGGGTGCGGACCTGAGGCTCCCTTTGCCTGCTGATGACTCCCTGAGCTTTCAGACAGGCTCTCATGTCTCTCCTCCTCCACAGGCCTCCTTGGATCTGCTGTGCCCTGTGCCAGCTCCCACCCACCTCGTAGGAGCTGATGCCTGCAGCCCACTGGCTGGGGCATGCCATGGAGGTAGGAAAAGTGCACTTCAAGGCCCTTTGCTAAAGGAAGGAATTAAGACGCCTCTTCTGCAGCCTGAGTAAGCCTGTGCTTGAGCTGCCGAATGCTGCTCGGAGTTTGAAAGAAAAATTTGGCACCTGCCTTCAAAACAGGATTGTGGGCTATGAGCTGAGGGTGGAGGGACTTGTGCCTGTGTACTTCATTCACTAGAAGGCGCCTAAGCCCAGGAGAGAGCTAGGATTTAGGATGAACTACAATCTTCAGCTTTTCCTATTTGGCTGGCTTAGGCGGCTCCCCAAACAGTGGCTTTCGTGAATCCCCTTCTGAGGCACTTCACTCCTGTTACGCACATGCATGGACTCCAAGCATCTAATTCAGGCATGTGGACTCCATTATGGGGCCAGATGCAAACATCCCCTCATGGATTAGGATCTGAAAGTTTCTATATCCTGTATTGTCAATCAACGCAGGCCTCCATTTTCCCTGTCCAGCCCTTCTTTTTTGTTTCAAAATCTGGATTTTTTTGAAGTAGATATGTGTTTCTAAAAATTCTTCTTGTATCTGTGCAAAGGAGTAGTTCAGGCAAGTGCTAGCTATTCCCAGGATGATGCAGTTAAGACAGCAATGACTAACTTCACAAAACCTGGCATTAGAAAAATCAATGCACTTAAATGAAATCATATTCTTCCCCACAAAGTTTGTCCACTGGATTCTTACTGCTGAATATCGTAATTGAAAGTTCATGGCTACCTACAGGCCATGGCTTAACCAAATAAAAAATAAATCCACTGGGCAGATACTTCTCTAGCAAGGAAAAAGGAATCTTGTTTCTCCAAACAGCAGAATGGCTATCAACAATGCTTACAGTGATTTTCTTTTCTTTGTTTTGTTTGACTGCAAGATGGGGCACCTACATTAATTCTAAATTAATTCTGTGTTGGGTCAAGACACCTGTTCAGATTTTCAGATATTGGCGGAAATCATGCATTCTTAATAGAAGTACTTCTAATATGCTTTGTGGAAGGCTTGTTTAACCATGTTAAGGAAAGAGGTAATCTGGAGTATGTAATTATAGCCCACAGGCTCTGAGTTTGAAAGGGTTTTTTTTTAAGGGCTGAGCTGTATTCCCTGAAAAATGTTGCAAAATTCTCAATAAATTAAACAACAAGGCTGAATAGATCCTGCAGGAATGAGTTCCTTAAAGTACTGTACTCGCAAGTTACACTAGTAAAGTAATCCAGGGACTAATGTTTCCAAAAGATGTGTTTGCAGCTTTGTGAGCTCCAAAAATCTTTGAGGGATACTTTGGCAAATGCCAGTACGGGACATAGGGTGCAATTTAGGCTGTGTTTAGAGTAGGAGCGCTTTACTGCTAAAGGAATACTAAATGGCAAAGTGCTTCTAGCTGAGAAGCAGCCACACCAGCAACTCTGAGCAATGTGCTGGGATAGCAAGCCCTGCGCATACACACACATGTGATCATATGCACACAAATGAAACAATCGTTAAGAATTAAAATAAAGAAATCAAAGACTCCCAAGTCAGCTTTGCCGGTATTACTGCATCTATATGAGCAGCTTGTGGTGGTGTAACTGTTTCGCGCTTACTGGCTGATGGGACCCCAGAGCGCAGCAGCTTCATGGCAGGCAAAGGAAGAAGTGCCTGGAGGAAAGCTGGGTTATGAACGAAGGGGACCTTGTGACGGAATCAACTGAGATACCAGAGATTTAGCAGCTCTCTGCTTGGAATTGAGTCCAATTTCTTCCATCTTCACTGATTTAAGCTTTAATAATAAATCAGCAGTGACTGTACTAGACAAAAATCTAAGACCCTTTATAATCTGTGGGATTGTATAGCATCCATGTTTGCTCTTTCGTTAGAAACTATTTTCATTACAGGTTTTTGAAAGTAACATTTCAAAGAGGGAAAATAAGGCAAGTTTATGGAGAGTTTTCATCTCTTAAGACATAATGGGCAAAATGTACAAACTACTGCCACACGACAACGCCATTGGCTTTAAATGCAGATTTGGATGGACTAGTTTCAAATACTGTCTATAGAAAAAAATTATCACCCTCCTCTTTTTCTGTTTTTCACCCTAAAAGGCAGCATCGGTAATCAAAATCACTAAGAAATTAAAAAAAACCCCAAACAACTCAGTATCTTTTGGTTTTTGGCAGTTTTGTTTCTTTTGCCTATTTAGGCTCTAGACTGGATTATCTCCTAATGTGTGTACAAATCTCATAAATGACCTTTGAGAACTGCTGTTAAATTCTACCCACGCCTCTCCTCTTCCTGAATTCCTTCTTATTTTCTCTCTCTTCTCTTTATGACTAATACCTTGTTATATCCTTTCTCGTCCTTGTATTTATTCCCTAAATAATGCAGAGTGTCTTAACAGTGGTCAGTTGAAAACTCTTTACTTTTTTTGATATTTTAATAACGATTATGTGCCACTATATCTTTGGTTTGGAATGAAGTCCTCATCTTGATTAAATGTTACACCTGAAATGAACTTGTCTTCAAAGGACTAAGCCATGACAGATCATCCAGAGGAAGGGGAGAGATTTGTGTTTTCCTCCACTTGCAGTAATCGGTGTATTGCGACCGTACAACACTGGTGTGGCATTCATAATGTAGTGAGAACTATTATGGAAAAGACGACAAACCTACTTATTTTTCATTTGGAAATGCAAAATTATTAACACAATATCGCTGAAGAATTTTCCTGGCTGGTTCTCCCTTGGCTGCCTCAGGCTGAAAATGACTGCTGAAGTTTAATAATTTATGAATCCTCCTGACTATGAAGGTCTAGTAATTCTCCTTGGGAGAATCTGTGACACAGATAAAATGCAGAAATCTGAACAGACGTGACGGAAAACTATATGCAGTGGTGACTAACTTGGAGAAACTTGTGTCCAGTCATTTTCTGTGCATCAATTACATTGGTAAATATCTATTTTTTAAAGTAAAAAAAAAAATAGAAAAGTATATTTCCTGGAGTTCAGTAATTCAGGCCTCCACAATTGTGAAGAAAAATGGTACATGACCTGGAACAGATTTTTTTCAAGTGACTCAATGAATTACTTCCATGTGACAATTAGCAACATTAGAAGCTTATGAAATTCAACAGTTGGGGATCTAGTCACTGGTGCAGACAGGGAATTTGACATATATAGAGAACCTCGTTAATTTTTAATAAGAGCTATAACCTGTATAAAGTTTGCTAGTCGTTAAATATCTTTAAATGGATCTCAAGCTATATATACCCAGATGGTTATCCATGCAGTTAGACTATGCCTTGTTTCTCTTAATCAAGCAAAACAACAATGAGAATTTTGCTCAATTAAGAACTGGAGAATTTGGCTGGGTTTTATTCAGTTCTTGGCAGTAGGGAAAACTGGTCTTTCCAACAGTAAGTGCCAGTGCAAAATATTTTGGCAAGGAACAAATGTCAATTTAGATCTATGAAATTCCCATTTTCAGGCAGTAAAATTAGAATCGCTCTGGTTTGTATTAGCTTAAAAATACCCCAACCCTGCCCTACTATTGTGTAGCTAAGTAAACAGGTATCCACTATTGGCCCAGATTCTGTCCTCAGTTGTAGTAGCATTTTGACTGCAGTGGAGGTAATTCCTATTCGTAAACAGAATAACAAATATCACTGAGTCCTAACTTTTCCATGTGCTCAATTTATCGATATTGGTGGTATTCTGCTGTGGAAATGATCACAGGAGTTAAATGCATCTGGTTTGAAGTGGACAGTAGTGATTGTTATTCAGTCCATCTTACTGCATCTTATCTTGCTAAAGATGACATCTAATGGGATGTCACAGATGAACAGCTTTACTTGCCTAGCCCCTCTGAGCTAAAAGGAAAATTTCCAAAGATGGAAGAGTTGGAAGGTAAGTGGGAAAGTTGCTTTCCTTTAATTTTTTTAAAGGAAATGTTTTTCTTATCATTCTTTTCATCTATTCAAAACTATCCCAAATTCTTCCTGGAAACTGGGCTGGAGATGTCATGAGAACAGACATTATTTCATATATCTGATATCTTTTTTTCTTAACTGGCGACAAAGATCCCATTTAATTAAATGAAAGCAGACTTTGGATGTCTCTGTTGATGTACAGTCCTACAGGCAGTAGGAGAATGCGGGAAGAACCTGTAAAGTAAACCTATCTGTTAAATTAAAAATACATACTTATGTTCAGACTTGACTATTGTTTTACAAGGAACTCCCAAGAAAACATCCATGTGGATCCCATTTCCTGCAGAAGTTTGCTTTAAACACTCATGAAATCAACATATCGTACTTCAAAGATGTCTTAGTTTAGCTAGAAGTAGGGCTGTAAATGTTCAGCTCATATCCTTCACCATGGCTTAGCTGAAGTTATCAGCCAGCGTGCTTCATACCTGCAGAAAAGACTGCTTCTCTTTGGCCTGCTAGGGAGCTCTGTGTCAGTGCTGCAATCAGGTTTATAAATCTTCTAGATTATTCGTGTGCTGGAGTTTCTCTTGCCATTGTAATGAAGAAATCATTCAGTTGCAGAATTCCACTAGTACATATGAAGTTCATTGAATTTTATTCTCTAACAAAAGCATTATTTTGTAAACGGAAAAAAAAGTATAAATGTAAGAAGATACATATGTTTTTTATATTTGAACCCATTTAATTATATCATTAGTTTTGCCAAATAACATGACATGGACAAGTTAGATGTTAGCCTTTTTTTATAATTTAACCAAAGCGATCACGTATATTGTGGGGTGGCTATACACACTATTATGTTTGATCTTTGTCCAACCACAGAAAACTGGTGCAAAAAAAAAGCATGGGAGGACCCAGGGCTTCTAAATATGTTAAACTCAGTACAAACACACTTAAAACTTACTCATCGTTCGGTCTTGTTCACTCTTGGTGATGACACCTCACTGACTAGAAGTAATAATACTAAATTGAATTTTGTAAAGAAATGCAGTGTTGTCATCTTTTTTCCTTGTAATTATAATATAGATGATTCTCAAGAAAAACACAATTTGAAGGTTACCACATTTTAAAATGTATATCTATGGCCTTGCTCAGCTGTGTGCTGCCAAAGCACGCGCATTAGAAATGAGCTGAGGTGGCAGTGTCTAGATCCAGAAAAGCAAACATTTTTTACTGCAGATACAACGCAGACTCCCACAGTTGCTATCTCTGAATGTGAGGCTGATGCTCTGAATCAGAATGGTGAAACAGGCACATGCTGAATGTTTACTGTTCTCGTAAGATGTTCTTTCTTTCCTACAGTGCTGGAGGGGGGAGTGGGTTAGAAAATGATAATTGTGAAATACTGTTCCTGCCTCCTATGAGGACATGCTGCCCCTAGAGAACTAAGGAAATATCTGGCTTATACTTTTCCCCAATGAATTCCTAAGGATAGTCTTAGACATGCTACTATCTCTGAAGAAGACTCACAAGTTTCTTCCACCTTGAGCATTACAGTTTGTATTGGAGAAGGAAAGGAGCAATGAAGAGAAGCAAACCAACAGGCGATGGGAGTTTCTTGTAGTGTCTTAAGGTCCCTCAGCTCACACATCTCATTTAGGACACATCTGGAGTTCAGGACAGTGCAGGAATAGAAATAACTTGGCAAGCCAGCCAGTGGTGAGCATCAACATGGTGTAGCCTGACTAGCTAGTGGCACCCACGCTACCTGGTTTCAAGTTCAATCTTTGATACCTTTGTAAAACATCGCAGATGCTTCTGGGACTCCTGTATAGGTATTGCCATGCTTTGCTAATCTCCTTCAGTTCTAACTTTAAATAAAGCCACATAGACACCACAAGTCAGTCTTGATGAGCAGACACAATTATTCAGGTTCTCTTCAGGACTACGAGACCTGAAAGAATAGTTTCCTGAAAATATATTTGTCAAGAAGATGAGCGCTCAAGATGAAAAGTATAGTGGAGGCCAAAAAAGACATTAAAACAGGACATCCCCCCCACATTGTTTGCTTAAGCAAAATCAGATGGATTTGTCTCTGGGGACGCCAGGACTAAAGCTGCTTTTTTTGTTTTTCACGCTAGGTGCCATATTGTGCCTTCTCTTTTTTCCCCGGCCTTGCTTTTGTGTATATCATTGTGTCTAAAGCAATTATTCACATCAGTTATTCTACTGTATCCATGCAAATTAGAACTGTAGTTGCAGTTAATATGAAACCGAAGGTGCTAACCCAGTTTTTCTTAAGTCCTCACTGTATTACTTAAATTCTACATGCTATTGCTTCTTCTGAATGCATTGCTTGGTCTGAGTAAATGCAATTCAGTAACTCTATTTTAACCCCCACACAAGCATCCTCCCTACACCTTTAATTACAACAGCTTTCAAGAACATTTGCCTTCGTAGTCTATGATGCCACTAAGAGATGGAATTGTACTTTACAATTAAAGGGACACATTTCTTTGTCTTGACATTATCATTTATCCTGGATTAGAACACCATTTTGTATGTTTTGGAGCCACCTGAAAATAGCTTGCTTCTGTAAGGTACCTATTTCACTCCAGTTTTAAAACCACCAGAGCAACATTCTTCAAAGTCTTTTCCAGAAATGCTTCAGTCCTTGAAAAATATGTGCTTCACTTAAAACCAAACTGAACTAAAAACTATAAAAAGAAATGGGTCTTACTGGAAGGAAACTTCACAACCACCCTATACATTGTGACACAGGAATAAAGTTTTAGGCCCTGATACTCATCTCTCAGTAGTGTAATTCAGAAGAACTGTATTGATGGCATTGTCCCTACGTAAAATTGGGCTAACATGGCTAAGCAGAAACAAAACTGGTGCTTGTTTGTAGCTAGTCCATGTCCTGAGAAACAGCCGTGGAGCCTTCCTTGCTGCCAACTTTCCAATATGGCATTCAGTGAGACTGAAGAGGGTAAAGAAGTACTGACCAAAATTCGCACTAGCCTGGTGCGTGGATTAGTCCATTGAAAAGAGAAGAGAGCGTCATAAGGTCTGGAGTAATTGTTTATTTTAACTTCAGTTTTAATCACATATGTTCTTGTCATGCTGTAAGCAGCCCAGTTTGCTTAAAGAAGAAAGAAAACAAACAGGGCATGATTTGGGTAAAATGCATGAGGAGGCCATGTCTTTTGTGCGCACTGGCCTCCTGCGACAGGCTGTTTTCAGTGCTCCCGCACGGCGGGCAAGGGGTGCTGCAGTCCTTGTTTCTTCACCCACTCAGTTGCTGGTTCCTCCACCTCCATCCTGTCCCAGGGTGGCAGAGCCAGCCAGCCTGAGGCCTGCTGTCCGAGGGGCTATGCCGGGCCCTGTGGATTAGCCCTTTGCTGCTAGGGGGGTAGGGGAAGGACTCCTCCCACCATCAGTGGCCCCCACCTTCAGGCTCAGCTGCTCAGGCTGTGCCCTGCTTTTGGAGCTCACCTGTTATGACTTAAGGACTAGGTAGTGCTAATGAGTGAAAAAAGAGCTGAAACGGGTGATCGAAACGAGCACTTGAAAGGAGTGGAAAGGCTGGCACTTGCACAGTTGTATAAAGGAAATGTTGTTATTCCTACAGAAAAGGTACTATTTCTACAGCTATAATCTAAGACATTTTTCTCTTTAGCACCAAAGCCACACGCTGGTATTCATCTAGGCTTAATGCAAACGCTGCATCGGATGGTTCAGGGACAGTCAGCTCTCATGAGCAACGTTGTCTTTGTCTGGAGTTTTATTAGATTCCCTATTGCAGTCTTCAGTAGGCAGAATGGGTGTGACATTTAAAACCTATCTTGTATAATTTTTCTAGTTCCAATACAGTCACCATAACTACTTTGTAGCAATAATCAAAACAGAATTAGGTGTTTATGTATCCTTATTTGTAACCAGGATAAAAAATGGATTGTTAGCAAATATATTTATAAAATCAAGCATACTGAATGTCAAATGTTGTAGCAGTGGATCTGAAGATCAAATGTTTCTTATCAATGTGTCTATAAATACTGACAGGTACTACCGCCAATTCAAATGTCTGTTTGAGCAATTTTTGATCAGTATGGAACCCGTATTGGGTTTTCACGGAAAGTCTTTGAGAGTGGATGTGTCTCGCTGCTGAAGCCGCCCCATAGGTGGCGTGAGCCATCCACTCAAGCACAGGCCTAACACTCTGCTTGCATTTTTTTTCAAAAAAGCAAAATAAAAAAACATGTTCACATAATTGTCCTTTATATAGGTGCTATTGCCTGTGTTGGCTGGGGCGCAGCTGTGTTACACTGCCTTTGAGTCAGAACTATCATGTAATGATAAATTATAAAGTTATTTCTTTCTGGTAAAGGTAAAATCTTATCTTAGGATACAGCGTTCACCTGTGTCTTTGAATGAGGACAGTCCTCTCATCTCCCAGTTACTTTGGTCACCTACAGACAGCTTACTACAAACAGCGTATTCCTGGTATTGGCCAGGGCAAATATGTTATAAGCTGAGTATTAACAAATACCTTTCTTTTGGTCCTTTCTGGCTTCCCATCTTTTAAAAAGTCTGTTTAGTTTTTCAAACACTGTCTCTTGCTTGTCAAAAGGCAAGGGACCTTGTCTTCTAGCTCTCCTAGAAGTGTATCATGTTGGAATGTGCTCTGCTCTGAGCACTTCAAAACCTGCAGATTTTTTTGCTGGTGGTTAGAAAATGGTGAGTACTTTTGATCTTAATCTGTTTATATTTAGGGAAGAAAGGGAATGAATTTTGAGTGCGTCTGCAGTTCCTATGCAGTTATACCACTCATTTAGGGATCCTATTAATTTCTGGCTAGGTTTAATTGCGTGTGAAATGGTGTTTGTATTCCACACCTGACCATGGTAGGAGGCGGTTACATATACGTTCAGGCATCTATTCTGCTCCGTTCAGCACTACTAATCCTCAGAGGAAAGTCATCCATATCTAGGTAAGAAGTGAGGGGGGAGAGGAAATTAAAAGGAGAAGGAAGCCAGAGGAGGATTTTCTGAAGAGACCTTTTATCTTCAGCTCTTCACAACCACTGCATACCTGTGCAGGTAACTACTATACTTTTAAGCTAGGTGGAATGGACATCAGGTTTCAGGTACAGTAAAAAAAATGTAATGAAGGGACTCAACAACAAAATAGAAGAAGGATACGAAGGAATATGTTGCACAGCAGCTGGAACAGGTATTCTGCCTGACCTTGAAGGACAAGGTGTGCAAAGTGTCCAAGCGTCTAAGATTGGAAATAGATCCCTCATGACATTGTCAGGTATGACAGTGGGAGTTACAGGGAAAACCCCACCAGAAACCTCTCAGCACCTATAGGCACAACATGGGCTTGAGCGTTTGCCACTTGTAGTATGCACAACGAACTCCTAATGTATGATCATGCTGAGACAACCCAGGGGCTGCAAAGCTACGAACACAAAGAAAAAGCTCATTTGGAAGATTAAAAGAATATACTTCACAAAATACTTAGCCAATACCTAGCTTACCCACTGTCCTATTTTTACTATTTAATTCCCTTCGCAGTCCTGAGACACCTCTGATTATTCCAAGCCCATGACACACCCAAAGACAAGATTAGTATGGAAATATTTTTTTTGTTGTTGCTTCAGCAGTACAGGCCTGAATATTGGAAGTAGTGATCTCACAAAAAGCAGTGGTTGCATTCATTTCTTAGGCACATAGGTAATAAAACTCTTCTTTGGATTTCTGAGGTTATATACCTCCAGGAAAACAGTGTCCACTTAGTTTAAATGTAGTTGAGTCCAGGAAATAAAAATGTCATTATTAGTGTTTCGCAGGCCAGAGCTAAACCTTTCCTGTAGGAGATGTTATAATACAATCCAGAGGAGGGAATGAACTCACTGCAGGCAAAAATTATAATAATAATAAAAAATCAGACTCCTCCAAGTCTCCTTTGGTTCAATTACAGACTGTTACAGGAGATTTCTCGTAAAAGCATTTGATATTTTAATGTGACCGTACATTGGCTGGGAAAAGAGGAACATAAACCCGTGGAGAGTTAACATTTTAGGGCTCTTCGCCATCATGCTAAATTTCATACTGCATTTTCAGCAAGAAAACTGCAGGCCACTTGGCTTAACTGAAGCTGGGTAAGCCTTTTAGATTATAAAACGTCACATAAAAAAAGTTGGGGCTGAGTAAGTGTTAAAGCTTTGTTAGGATGGCGTGTCCTCAAATAATTGCAGAATGCCAAACACAGAGCTTCCCATGTTCCTTCAGGCTGAGCAGGGATGCCAAGTATACAGAATTGGAAGCCGTCTATCAAGGGTTTTTTTATTTGCTTGATACTGTGCAGACAGCAGAGACAAAATACCAAAAATGCCTGAAATCCTTATGACCTTTCACTGCAAACTGTGAACTTTGTCTGCTAAACTCAAATTTCTATTTACACTGTCACCACAGGCTCCATGCTGTTGCCTTTTCTTTGTCTTTCCAGTTTGTCATGTATCGAGGGACAGCTTCACAAACACTGCACAGGAGGTGGGACCTGAGCGCATTCCAGACCTTTTGCAGGTTCAAAATACTAAGTTTCTGTGTTGTGGATTGCTTAAAAATAGCTGTAATGCAAGCAAAGTAGCATGAAATATGGTGATTGCTCACAAAGCAAGTATTCTACAGAAGGCTTTAGCTTGACATCAGCTGGCATGGCTCACGTTCCCACGTTGTGTGCTGACGCCATGCTGCTGCATAGCTGACCCCATTTACACCATCTCCCGTTTACACCAGGAATACACAGGCAACTACAGAGTAAATGATCCAAAAATGCATTCAGTAAACTACTGTGTCAGCTTCTCAACTAAAATACCTGTGATTTCAGCGTCATGCTCCAACATTCATCCACCACTTGTAAATCATGCATCAGACTGCTGCAGTGAATAAGAACAGGGGAAATTTCAGATGTACAAAGTAGAGATTGTGGGAGTGAGTAGAAAAGTGAGGGTGACTAAGCACTGACACGGGCCGCCCAGGGAGGCTGCAGAGTCTCCACCCTTGGAGATAATTCAAAAGCCATCTGGACATGGTCCTGGCAACCGGTCTAGGTGTCCCTGCTTGAATAGGGGGGGTTGGACAAGACGACCTGCAGAGGTGTCTTTCAACCTCAACTGTTCTGTGATTCTGTGAAATTGTTCCCGTGCAATACTACTATGAACTGTGATATTTGACAGTATTTGCTTAACTTTTGCAAGTGAAAGAGGATATCCTTAACCTGTTACTTAAATAAACCCCCCAACTACATTGAACTCCTTTGAAACTAAATAGAAGGTTGAATTATATAACAAACATTTTAGCTGAACTATCATTATTAGCTGGGTAATTCTTCTGACTGTATTTCAAATTTAATTTCATTCTGTGGTAGCGTTCCCTGAACTTTACAAGACAAAGGTATTAATAGAGTTCTGTGTCTGAACTCTCTGGAGTCTAGAAAACTGTCTTAAAAGGCAACATTTCCAGAGATTCCTGTGTAGAAAATACATTAGTGTTTCCTAAAGAAGCTCAGTGAGTTCACAAGGAATCATTACATTGATAAATTACGTCAATGAGGTTTTTGAAAGAAGACTGTTCACTTAGCGCTACTTTTCTCTGAACACAGAAGCTACAGAAAATGTGTGGAAAACATTTGCAAAGTGACGACTGCAGCTATGTGCTCTATATGTTGCTGTTAATGAGATATTTGTTAACAAACCATATGCTTTGGCACGCAAACAGGAGGATTTATGCTTAGTGCAAAACCCATAAAAAGACTTACTGCTTGGTACAACTGTTTCCCAAATCAGCCAAGCACATTGCTCTAGTCGTCCATGAACTTCCTGTTACCAGTATAAAAATCTGCTGCGTACTGGCTTCAAGTCCCTTTTCAGCCCGAGCAATGTTGAGTTAGCTGCATCTCCTCACTTTGCAAAGGGGCAGTCACTGCGTATCACCAGTCAAAGTACTACCAGTGAACTTGTAGCCAAAGACCAGAAGTAAGTGTGCACGTGAGTGCACATGTGAGGTTATCTGAGGAGCGGGGGACTTAAGGAGCAGAGAATTTAACAAGCAGCGGGTCCTTCAGGTCTCTGCTTTGCACAGCCTGGATCGTAAACTTGTCATCACGGTTACTAACAGCAAGCAGGAGATACCCGTGGAATATCCCCAATTCTAGTGATTTGTGGAGGCAAGTTCATCTTGTTCTTTTTCTGTGTTCTTCTGCATTAGACCTTTATGTGTCAATTATCGCTACTAAAGCCCTAAACAAGCCCCTCTTCAAAACACAGACAAAAGCAACCATTGGGTTTATTCACAATAATGCTTGGATTAGTTCAAGAAACCACATTCACCAACAGGAAAAGAGAAGTCTATTTCTAAGCTATCGAATAACGCTGCTATGTTTGGAAAGGATTTT
This sequence comes from Steatornis caripensis, assembly GCA_013398225.1. Classification (NCBI taxonomy): domain Eukaryota; kingdom Metazoa; phylum Chordata; class Aves; order Caprimulgiformes; family Steatornithidae; genus Steatornis; species Steatornis caripensis. The sequence continues at coordinate 244,705 of VZSC01017615.1, read as the reverse complement.
TCTTTTGTAATTCCCCTTTAATTTCCTCCCATCCAGAGCTGCTGAGAGGTTGTCATGAGTGACTAAAGGAGATCAGCAACTGACTCCTGTTTAAAATGAGTGGTCCTGGAAATGTAAGGTAACATTTCCATAAACACATGAGTAATTTGAGGTTAAGCTCCACTAAAAATCATCCAGTACTTCCAGCTCCTTCAAGTCAGACAGGGAAAAGGCAGACGGGTAAACGGATCCTTATTATGAGATAAGCCAGGACTGAATGGAGGAACACACAGCATGAGAAAAAGAGGAGGATTCCTCAACTGAGGACAGAGAAGATGACTAGGTTCAAGAAGTTTATACGCTGAGAGGCATAAAAGGCAGTTCAACAGGAAGAAGGATAGACAGAAAGAACATCGGACTATATAAACTGAAACATTACTTTCAGTCGCTTAGGTTTGCTGTTGATTTTTGAGATGTGACCTCAGTAAACCCACATACAATTGTATAACTGTATCCCCTGACTGAGTGCCTCTGAATTCAGCGCGATACATTTTTTTCATTCAGCTTCCTGATCAGATTAGAAAGTATCCGAAGCTAAACTGTGCATTCCGGTAACCTTTCTGAATAGTTTTGCTTCCTTCATTTCAATTGTTGTTTTTCAATTTAAAATTATTATTGAAATACCACGTTTGGGTGGGTAGTGACTACCACGACACTGTGTAGAAAACCAAAGCAATTTGAAGTAAGCTAGACATTCTGAGTACATTTTTAAAATACCTTATTGCTTAAATAAAATAAACTTAAATCCCTTAGTCTAGCAATTACTTTCAGATGTTTGATTGTTTATTTTTAAAGAACTGTCATATCAACCATTCAGAACTGACAAGTATTATTTTGTTATCTTCACGAGTTTTCTCTAACATATGCTCCCTGCCTTATGCTGGGAACTACATACTCATCTTCATTGTCTCCTGTATTTATCTTAATTTTGCTGTATTTTATTTTATTAGAGGAAAAACTTAGCAGAGCTGTTTGTGGCAAGATTTAGTTACAGGAAACCCAAAAGCTAAGCCCCAGTTTCAGCTCAGACAATTAGACTGTTGGTTTTGGTAGCAGCTCAGGACTTCTATTGGACCCAAATGCCTTTCAAGTCTATCTGCCAGTTGATGCTCAAGTCTGAAAATTTTCTGTATTCTTGCTATAGATAAAGGGCTTTGTTTCCTTTTAATTTGAGGGATATTTCTGTCCAGATCTGAATGTTTTGCTGAAATTCTTCTCCATTCACTGGAAAAGATTAAAAAAAAAAAAAAGGAAATAATAATATTGTCCAGAACTTTCAACTAGTTTTTTGAGGCTTTTTCCCCCTTAATTCTCTGTTCCTTGATATCTATGAATTGTTGAGTAGTGTTTGTTTTCCTCAAAGCAATTTTGCCGCACACGGGAAGTAGCAGCTGCTAATTTGTAGTGCTTAGCTTGACTGTTGCTTTTTTCTGTCTAGTAGGTATACTGAATAGCTCATATTACTGTTTCACCTGCTGTAGGTAAAGGACTCTAAAATGCTGAACATGTGTTACTTTTTTTAAAGTGATGTATATTATTATGGAACGCCAGAAAATCTTTATTGAAAGGTTTGAAGAGATTACTAATAAAAAACCCAGTGTTCTTATACAGTCTTTTCATCAACTGCTATAGAAACTTTGCAGCCGAGTTATCAAAGTCCGCTGCCATTCTTGGATGAATGTTTTATTGCTAGGTGGATTGCGCTCTAAAACTTTCTTATGGATGCTCTCGGAGAATGTAAATACTAGCTGGGAAATGTTTTATTCTCTATTGAGACTTTGTGGGCTGGAGCCTTGGGCTATACAATTTCTTTTTCTCTTCCCCCCCC
>VZSC01017615.1:207487-242805 GCA_013398225.1 Steatornis caripensis | reverse complement strand
CCCCCCCGTTTGTTTCTTTTCCCATTTTAGACTTTTCTAGCACCCGACACAGGGTGGGTCGCAGCAGCCGATGCCGGGTGAAGCGGTTACCAGGGACAGCTCCAGCAGCAGAGACCGCCAGAGATCCTAAGGCCCCGGCGCTGCTCCAGCCCACCCCAGTGCCTGGAGAAGTTCAGTGGGTTCACAGAGCGGGGTCTCTGCCAGGGCTGATGCTCTAGAGCCACGTGTTTGTAGAGTCATGTTTATGTGACTCTACTGGTTTCATTTCAGACGAATTGTGGAGGATTTGTCCGCCAGAGAGGAACACAATCAAATGTGGCACTCGTCCTCCTTAAAAGATGTTCAGAAAGCCTGAGGAATTTACATGATTCATTCTTAACATGTGGATTCTTTTAATTAGCTATCTAGAAACCCAAACAGAGTGCAGAACACTACTGCAATGCAGCTTGTTAAGCAATAATGCATTTTTTCTTCCAAAAGTCACACTTGATAACAAACAATAGTCGTAGGCTTAAGATGACTGTGGATACTATGAGCTAATGTCTAGTTGTCAGAAACTTTTCCATTAAGGCTCAGAATGATGTTTAACATATCCTTCCCATTATTGAGCTAAACTAAACGTTATATTAAACATAGATTTCCCAATGGATGTTACTGCTGTTTATTTCACATGTGCATACATATGGAAGCAGACACATGTACAATATGCATTTCAGATATCAAAAGCACATCAATAGCATGGTTCACTCTATTCCCAGGATATAATGGTTTCTGACATTCCTTTTTTAATGAAACCTGTCCTTACTCCTTCCTGACTGTAAAAATAGATTTAAAACAAATTTCTTTAAACAAACATGAAATGCCAAAATTACATGCTCTCTCCTATTAAACAATGGACAATGATTGAAACGGTAGATTTCTTCAATTATCTAGGAAAAAAAATGCTGCTGAGGAAGATCACCAAAATTTAGGTACCATGTATTTTCCTACTTTGAAATTCAAAAGCTTTGGTGTATAGCAAACACTTGAATGACTTATCAAATCCCGTGTAGGTGATAGCTTTAAAACAAGTTCAGTTTTAAGCTTTTGCGCTTTGCTTTTGGCCTTATGTATAACTCATTTAGGATTTTAAAGCTGGGTATACTTACATTTAGGTTTCGGGAAAGGGCAGAAGAAGGACAGGTTGTTTGCTTTTTAAGAGACCTAGATTTCCTGATTGTGTTAGGCCCATTTTTTGTTGATTTTAAGTTGGTCCCTAGGGGGAAAAGAAAGCTTATAAGAAATGTATGAGCACACTATCTTTTTTTTTTGCAGAAATATTAAGGTATATTGGCCAATATTTTAAAACATAGTGGCTTAACATAGTCTTTTAACTCTGTATTCAGGCTTCTTATTCAAGGTCTACTGCTCACAGGCGTGAAGACCTGGCAACTCATTCACCTTAAGTAGCCTTTTTAGTTACTCAATGGTTCTGAAAACTGATGTAGCAGTTTGAATATGGACTAAAAATCCTAATGTTTGGTATTTTTGTTGGCAATCCTGTAATAATTACGCTGTAAATCAAAATATGGATTTGGATTTCAAGGAAAGTGCCTTGAGCCTTGTTCCCACCCTTCTGCAGAGACACCGCATAGCTTTTTCAGATTACTAAGTATAAAATCATCAGTTTGAAGGACAGTTGAAAAGTTTTTACTTAATCTCATCTTTCTCCACATGTGCTGCCCCCATGAAAATGTGCATACAAATCCTTTCATGCAATTTGCAACATAAAGACATTAGTTCCCAAGAGGTTTGGATTGATACAATGTGCTTGAAACCACTACACAAAGTCCCAGGTGTGACTGCACTTGTAATGTGAGGATGCTAACAAGGGGAGTCACAGGCAATGCTAGCGTCCCATATAAATATAAAATATGCTTATCTATTTTACAGGCTAATCACTCTCGTGCAGCTGCTACCAAGTCATATGGGCTCACCTGACCTAAATCCCACTGACATGACTGGGAAGAGTCTCTGTGATTTGGTGGGCTTAGCTGCCATCGAGATATTTAGGGTTCAGTGTCATAAAGTCCTGGATGGTGAATTGTGGAGACCTGTGCTCCAACTGGAGTGTGAACACATACTTGAGTGCTTTGCTGGATCAGAGGTAGGGAGGGCCCAGCACCTCTCCGCATAGCCTCTGCCCTCGGTGGCTGAGAACACACTCCCTTTGCTGTTCGGTGTCCATCCCGCATGAACCCACAGGCTACTAGAAAAAGACCTCTTTGAGGAGGAGGGTGATGCTCTTCACATGTTGATTGGCTTTGTGGTTGAAAATTGAGATATTTGGCCTAAGATCTTCCTTGCCTGTGTTTTTACTCTATGGAGCCACTGGTTTCCCAGCAGTCAGATTAACTCCAGAGAGCCAAACACACCTGAAGGTATCTCTCAATTTACTTAAGGCATTTTATCAGCCAGAGTAAAATGAAAACTCAAGAGTAGTGGCTCCTAACCTCTGCACAGCTGAACTTCAGCAGTGCCGTGTAGCCCAGGACCCAGCACACCCCAGCGAGCTGTGCCCTGGGCGGCCTGGCTGCCACCAGACTATGCTAACCTTAGACAGAGGAAACATTTGGAGAGTGAGGAGAGTCAAAAAGGAGTAGCTACCAGAAGAAGTATTTCACAAGGGAAACCTGTGGGTAGCTCAACCGTTTTACCTCAGATTTATTCCAGCCCATTTGAAATGTGCCCATTACCCCCTGTTTCATCTGAATGCCACACCTGGGCTATTGTAAGGTCTCTCTCTTTCAAATCTGACAAATTAATTCAATTTTGGTCAAACCAGTATATTTTCATAAAAGAAGCTTGAATCTTGTAGACAGAGGAGCATTTTCTGCCAGAAAGGAGATCTCAAAACATCAGCCCAGGTACCTCCAGAGTACATTCTTGCCAACCAGCCCTTGAACTTCTGGACACTGGCTGGAATCTGTTTCTCCATTTCAGGTGGCTCCAGCTACTCACCCAGCCCCAGCACGGGCTCTGAGAGCTGTTGCATGATGGCAGCCAGGTGGGTGCCTTCCTCACGAAGCCCAGAGCCCTTGCAGAAAGTAACTGACTGCTTTGGTTTGTAAAACCCTTTGGTTTACACTAGGGGTTAGATTAGCGATGACAAAGCTTTCTGGCCTCTAGGGTCAAATTTATTTTAAAAAAATCTCTGTGATGATTGCCAGCTCAGTTCTCTGGCAATATCAGATCCAGCACTGGCCCCCAATCTGCCCTTGCTTTGGTGGCTAATCAGTGGTGATTTTGTCTTGACTCCCTTCGTCTCTCGCAAGCAGACCCCTGTTCAGGGGGTGCAGTTTAGCAGATGCGCTGCCACCCGGGGAATCGACAGGAGATAATCCCCAAGTACGGTGGATTATTTGCAATTGGTTTCATCCAATTCGTCTGAGCTGTACAAAGAAATGTGCATTTGGCACCTTTCCTGAGAGGACTCTATAGCCTGGAGAGCAGAAATTGCCAATGCATTATGCACAACCTCGTTGCCATTTGCTTCCCAGTTTTATGAAAAGTAGCTTTTTATTGTTTATCCTGCCAAACAGGCCTTCCTCTTCAAACGACGAGTCAATAATTTAGAACACATCTACACTCACTCATCACTTTTAGAGACGGCTCTGGGCTCCACAGTTCAGCTCTGGATACAAACGTCTCTGCAGCGTGCAGGTGTTTAGATTTGGGACTTTGCCTCAGCTTCTTGTGTGGATAAAGGAAAGTCAGAAAGTCAGAAATAGCTTTGAATAGTTAGCAAAACGGAGAGCTGTCAGATTGAAGGGGATGGCAAGCTACTTTGCCTGTGCCTGAGGACAGAGGGATTAGGCATTTCAGCGAAGCAGCTCATTCCTGCATCCTGTTTGTACCATCCATGCTGCTGTTACTGCCTTTGTGGGATTAGAGAGAGGGTAAAGGAGTGCCAGCACGTACCAGAAGGCCCCAGTACCACAGCAGCAGCAATCACATCTGCCCTTTCTACCTCCAGTGGCAGCAGGATTTCTCTGGCTTTCTGCCCTGGTCCTGTCCTAGTTCCTGCCTCTCCAAACCTGGACCGACCCCTCCCTGACAATCAAGAAGGTTCAGAAAAATAGGTAGATGATGATGGTGGAGATAGTGGAAGTGAAGGGAAGGTCTCTGAGTGTCCTGCCTCTGTGGAAGAGGGGAAGGAAGGAAAAGAAGCGGTCCCAAGGAGAAAAGACAACTGTAGGAGCAGAAAAAGTGCCCTGTGCCCTCACAACCTCCCCATACACAGTCCCCTCAGTCCTCAAAAAGCCCCCACAACATCACTGACACAGTCCCCACCTTTACCTTTCACATGCTTTTCCCCATCCCACCAAAGCACTGCTACCCCTGCCTGCCTTGCCTGCTCCAAGGATGCCCTTGGTCAGTGCTGAGAATCTGGTTTGCTACACAGTGTAGCCAATAAAAAGCCAAATTGTGGCTCCAATAAATCACTCAACAGGCTTCCACTGATTTTTCTGAGAGGAACTCCTGGCCGCTTTGAGATGTTGTTCTCTTTGAAACTCACCGATGATGATGATGATGATGATGATGATGATGATGATGATGATGATGATGATGATGATGATGATTATTATTATTATTATTATTATCCAGCTCTTCGTGTCCTGAGTCCGATTGCTTCAAGTGCATTCTCCCACTTACCTACTTTCAGAACTGAAAACCTATAATGGTGCAATATGTTTTTTTAACCTGAAAAAATAATCTCTTGAAAGATTTCCTACCGATACGATCCCTGTCTCCCTTGTGTTATTCAATCATGTGGAGATCCTGATATATATAATAGAACTACTTGGAGAAGTGCCAAGTCTAAAGCCATAATGTTGGGGAACATGAAGCAACACAAGGCAGTCTTTTTTGTTATGGAAAAAATAAGTCCCAAGAAGGCTTTCTGGAGAAGTAAGGGAGGGAGGGAGTATAAAAGAGAGAGGAGAATGAGAGAAACCATTCTCTAAGAGGAAACTTAAGCATTAGATTTCCTGATTGGTAGAGTTTAATTTCATTGCTCTGCTTTTAAGAATTAGTGCAAAACTGTAGACAAGAGGGGAGAATATATTTTTTGTGTACTAAATCTTCAAATATAGTAAGGTGGCATGCACTCTCCTCCCCCTCCCACTCTGCTGCCTGCAGGTATCAACTGGGTGGAGAAAACATTCTGTGTTTGCAATTCAAATGCAGACAGGCAAAAGCAGAAAGGCAGAAAATTAATGTATTCTCATTCTTAACACAGAAACAGCATGACCCCTGGTTAATTTAAGTAGCCACATAAATATAACTTCTATTTTAAGTATATACTTAAGTCGTGCTGATTCAATATTCAGCCCAAATACAAATGACTTCTGTGGAATGAGGCTTGCATTGAACTGGATCTACTTAGTAAAATATTTCAATCTGGTGTTTGAGGGCAAAAAGAGGAATCTGGTCAATTGCTGCAAATGCCTCTGCAGCCAAATCGCTGCTTTACTCATTGTTCGTGCCGTTTTCTAGCTAATTTTAAAAATTTTTGTGAGACAGAACTGCTGTGGAATAGAAGGCTGGTCTGGAGAAAAGTCACAGGAATGTGTACACATAATTACATCTTTTGAAAGTAGCATGCTACAGAGGATTTCCTAAACTGTACCAGAAAACTCTGACATCCTGGAAATGACATTTGCAATTTCAAATACCAGCTTTCCAAGCATAATTAGTGTCCTTGTAAATGTTTCAGTATCAAATTTGGGACTCCAATTTTTTTCCCCCATTTATTATTTCATTTTCCAATGTTCCAGGGATGACAGCTGTGATATTTAAAGCTAAGAAATAGTAAATTGAGATCGCATGTTTTGAAGTATTTATTACATTTAACTATAACATATATATGTTCCTTTCGTTTATAATTCACTCTTTTCTCCTGACATTGTTCTTTTTTTGCTTAAAGTACCTAAGATTCCCATCCTCCCTTATACAAAAGACACAAATACTTTTACATAACTACAGCTTTTCTGTAGTCACACACCAAAACAGAGGGTAGAGGATATGAAAATTACTTATGACAGATGAGTCACATTAATATTTTGTTCTAAGCCATGAGAAAAATGAGACACAACGGGTAGGAATCAGAACAGATCAAAACCCTTAGTGCTTTATGATCCAAAACCACAACTATCTATTGAGGTGCAAAATGTTCTTTTTTCAAATAAAGTGTGAGAAAAACACAGAGTTTTGTACTGGAAATGCTGGCAGCACACAATGTTGCAATTACTCTCAATATTTTGAGATGCTTGAGTCATAACCAGAACTTTAAGCAACAGTGAGGTAAAAGCATTTTTTATATTCCTCCACTGAAAAAAAAGAAGTTTGTCACAGTTGCTTCAGAAATGGTGTGCCAAATTTCTACCAGTGACTGATAATAAAAACAGAAGGGAGGGATGTCATTATATCCTCTTGCCTTCTTTCTTTTTCCAGCGTAGTCAATTCAGAATCATTCAGATAGTACTCTTGTTAGCTTTATCAGATTTCTGTGCTGCCAAAAAAATCTTGTATATTCTGTCTTTGAAAAGAATCAGTCTGATTGCCTTTTACAGGTACTTTACTGTTTCAGTGCATGTGGCTAGCTTAGTCTGGATATGAAACATTATCTTGCTTCCTATTTAGAGGAGAGTAAATAGGATCGGTCACATTGGGTATGTTCTCAGTAGGTTACCACTCACTATTAGACTTAAGAAGAAACATTAATCACTCCATCTGATGTCATCAGGTAATATTGTCCGTAATTTAGGTCAGTGCTGGGTGAACTAGGTATTCTGTTTCCTGAGACCTATGCATTCTCTTCTTTCATTCCCTCTTCTTAACCTAGTATCCAACAGAGGGCTCAGGTCGGCAAGATGGTAAGCATCTTACANTAATATTGTCCGTAATTTAGGTCAGTGCTGGGTGAACTAGGTATTCTGTTTCCTGAGACCTATGCATTCTCTTCTTTCATTCCCTCTTCTTAACCTAGTATCCAACAGAGGGCTCAGGTCAGCAAGATGGTAAGCATCTTACATGAGCTCGTCAGCACCCTCAGGCCATGGGAAAGGATGTGCTCCTTTTGGTACCTGATGGAGGTAGGCAGGGACCTCTATCAAAACACACTGTGAGAGTTCTTCCTTGGCTGCACAATGGGTGCTTCAATATGGACCTGACAGACACTTCAGCCTGCCAGGCCTCAGTTCAGCAAAGTAAGTGGGGAGGGATTTAAGCATGCATGTGGAGACATGTATTTCCCTGACTATGGTAACTTCAGTGTAACTGTATGTGTGCTGTGAACTCTGTACAATTATTCTATAGGATTGGAGTTGGGCTGTGTTTCTCACCATGGGAGTGAAGTAGGTAGGTAAGTATTCGCTCTGCTTAATGTCGCTTGTTTGTTCTTCCAGCTACCAGCAGGGTCCCTGTTCCTATCCATTCCACATGAAAACCTGCCTTTTCCTCATATGATAATAAAAGTAGCTGTTCACAGTGCATACCATGCTGGGCTGGATTGGTTTTATGCTGCTTTTTCATGCTGTGTAGGACAGTTTAAACATGGAAAGTGAACAGACAATTTATGAAAATCAACACAAAAGACTTAAGGATTAAAACTTAAGAACTAAATGGGTGGTCTTAACCAGACAATTCCTCTGGACTTTATTCAGAGAAATACATGGCTAAATAATTAGGAACCAGCATAATGCTTTGAATATCTAGCTGTAAAGGTGTTCCCTTAAGCCAATAAAAGCAAGTTCTCCTTTTTCTCCATTTTTAGTTTGCCCCATCATGCCTGAGGAATTTTTCTACCTTCTTAATGTATGCAGTACTTCAGACTTGTTCTATAGGTATAAAATACATTTCTTATCATCCGTTGAACGTCAGTAACTTGATTCCTTACGATTAGGCTATTGGAGGCTGTTGGGGTATGATTGCAACTTGCTTGCAAATAGGCATAGCTGTTGCACGTTGTTTAGTCCATGAAAATTCACTGATAATAGTTTTTGTTTGCCAGGCAGTGTGTGAGATACTTGCCTTGCAGTAAACATAGGCACTGGGTAATGGCAGGCCATTTCTTTAATGATACTGGAACTATCACAAGATGTGTTTCTTGTTAATTGTGGCTTATAACTGATAAGCTTCTCAGGCTTTTCAGCCAAAGCAATTCCTACAAAACCACCTCCCCAGAAAAGGTTTGTAGGAGCATGCTCAACTGCAATTAAAGAACAGGTCTCCAAGTGCCAAGAAGATTATACGGAGGTATTATTGGTCCAGACAGAAATTTTGCCAGGCCTTCAGGACAGAATTATGTATCCCTGCGTGTTTCTCTCTGGTGTGTTTCTACACCATGAACTTGGACAGAATTTCAAATTTATGACGAAATGTAAGCTTGTTAAGACTACTGAATTTCTATCTTGAAATTTTTCCTGAGTCTAACTAATATATACAAAGATTTGCTAGTGCCAGCCAAGACTAGCTATTTCTGGGAGAGGTGCACGTAAAAGGAAAGTAAGTATAAACGGCATGATGTAATTTTAGTCAGGTTATTTATGCGTGCCTCTTAAAAAACAAAAAAAAAATAGAAAAGTAAACTTTCCAGTTCCTTACTGCTGCCAATCTCAACAAACCAATTCTTTATGCATGCTGGAATTTTTATCAGCTTTGTCTCATGTAATAAGGAAAAACGAAGTGAAATGCACATTTTTGATATAATCTAATAAAAAGTCAGAACACATAACTTGCTAATACAGTGTGCAATGACCAATGTGCTCTATTTACCACAGTTATAGGCAGTGTACCTTATCCTGACTGGCACCGGCCAATTCCTACTGCTTGCTTTATTTGTTTGGCTAAACTCCCTGAACCACACCAACATCCTCTTATGTAATTTACCTTAAAGAGCTAAGTGATAGCCCTAAGGACTATGCTAACTTCTGGAAAATATATTTGAAAGAATTGTTCTGAACACCATAAATATTATCATGATGAAATATCAGAGCAGAAAACAACCTTGACTGTCATCTGCATACTCTGCATGGGCAGAAACAAACAGAAGTAAATTCTATCCTCCATTGCTGATACCCAGATAACTGAATATTGGACACTGTACACCTTTGCTCTTTTTCAAATGGAGGAAGCTTGAAGGAGATGAAATTAGCAAACAGCGTTATAGAAACTCACATCATAAAGAAAAGGCAGAACTTTTCTGTTCAAGTCTCTAGAGCACTGAGTTGACAAAGTAATTAAACATGTATCTCATTTATTTTTGAGAGTAATCAAGTGTTATAAATTTAGTTATGTACATGATTAGTTTCTTTGCTGAATCAGGGGCTTAAATTAAACTGTGGAAATGCCCCCATAGTTAGCAGACCTCAAAACACCTATTACAGAAATTTTTTATCATACTTTTTCTCTTAAGTAAAATCAAACCAATTAAACATATTCAAACAGATGTGTGTTTTCTACTCAGTTTTGGATGAGCAAATGGAAAGGAACACAGTCTACTATTATTAATCAAAAAGTAGTAGAAATATAAATTTGTATATTTCATCATAAAGTAAAATACTTCCAGGTTTATAGAGGAAAAAGTACTGAGAATACATTCAAAATGCCACCCTTGGAAGGAAAATGCCTCTGTGGGCCCTAAAGTATGACCTCCTCTTCATCCCCCTTAGGGATTCATGCTGTTTGTTGTCCATTCCTTTTAAGGCAAGATTTTAGGAGTTTCCCATTACAGGCAAGCGGGAAAATTCCTCTCCAGGCTAATATAGTACCCGATAAGCTTACGCCAGTGGCTTATTTAGTTATCATTACAGTAGTACCTAAATATTCACATATTTATCTTCATAGTACCTTGTGAGATAGGGAATAGGTACCGTTCCCATTTTGTGGCTGGAATGAGGCTAAATCCTCTCTCCAAGATTGGACAGGAGGTGTGTAAGAGACGTGGGGCATAGGAAGGAGGTATTCCCTGCCTCAGGGTAGTGCCTTAGTCAGTGGGTCAGCCTTTCTTTCTACAGGATTATGAAGCCTCATCCAGGACCAGCAGCACAAACACTGCTTGTGTGTTTGAAGAAATTATGACACATCTATCCCACCTCCTGAACTGTGTTTCACCTGGTATATGTCCTGTGATCTCAGCCAGATCTCATGTTCCCCTGCCCCTTGCCTCCCTAACCGCAGAAAGCATAGCCTGCACTTTTCCAAACACTGAATTATTTTTATCTTATGAATGCCATTAGCTAATTAAATCTCACAGTACAGATTGTGTTTCTACCATGCTTGGAATTTCTATTCCAGAATTTCATCACTTGATGTGATCATATAGGTGGTATTTATACATGTGACTGTACCAGAGTCCCTGCTGTATTGCTATGCCAATTAAAGGCTTTAAAGAGACAGCAATTAAAAGGTGAGGTGTGTGACAAGTCAAAAATGATGCTCCGATGTCACACGTGAGTAATGAAATAAACATTTCAAATGCCATTGAATGTATTTAATTAATAAAATGGGCTGGTAAAAATATTAACTAATGACTTTAAAATAAGCATTTAAAGATTTTCTCCAATTTATGCAATAAGAGACAGCACAAGCACTGCAAAATACAGTAACAAATTTGACTTAGCTGAAGTCCTACAGACAGTCTAGAAACAGAAGGTACATTTGGATGGAAATATAACTAAACAGAGATCCTGGAAATAATTCAGCTATAAAAAGCCACAGGAGTCCAGGCTTTGATGAATTCCTGAGACCATTCTATAAAGAATAAAAAGATGTACTAATGCTAATTCTAAGGAAAGATATGTCTTCTGAGTTAGACAGAAACATTTTGGTGATAAGAATGTTTCTAATCATAACTCTAAAACTTCTGAAATTATGAAGGTGTGTAGAAAGTACAGATCCTGAATAAAGATGGCTGGTAAGACACTGGCAACATTCTGACCAGCATACTGGAAATAGTCTTCCCAAGTATAAATCAGCTGTATCACTTTAGATTAATTAAGAACAAGTTCATAATGATGTTAGCTCATTGATTTAGTTTTACATTTTCATAAATGTAGAATTGAGTCTAACATCAGCCTTTTCTGGAGGTGGCAAGAAGGAGTTTGAAGGAGTGGAATGGATTGGCTACACCCAATCTGTTCTCCATTCTGTAGCTATCTGAATGTGGCGATAGGACTTCTCGGTTCTGGAGTTCACACTGCAATTAGTACTAAAATAAAATTTGCTTGCATATGGGAGAACAACTCCAGGAGTTAACCCCTCTTTCTTTTATCCCTGGAATTTCAATCTGAATTAATTTTAAATCATATGCTGTGTCAGTTACAAAACCATTTTCTACGTAAGTTCTACCTTTCTTCCAGATGACATCAGAGTGACACCACAGTCAGTGATCTATACAGTCTTAACTTCCAAGATGGATCTACCATTACCTGTAGATAGTTTTGATCTTACATGCGGTAGAAAATAAATCTGTCCTCTGATTCCATAGCTTAAACTAATGAGACTTTAACAAACACACTTAAATACCTTCACTGGTGTCCAAGTCACAGGGACATAGGGAATTCTTAGGGACTTAGATATTATTACTGATTTCGTGTGGGATGACCCCAGATACCATGTTCAGAAGTGGCAGTCTAAACCTATATGGGAGCATGGAGTTAAACAGAATCTTTGGCTTTTGGAAACTGAAAAAATACCAGCCCTTTCTTCCCTCAAAAACTGATGAATGCAAATGAAAATACAAAATGACTTATCTTCCACAGCAGCTGGTTAATGCATTTAATTTCTTAGGCAATAATAGTACGAGGTTGACTGGGATAAGTTTCAGGTCTGGCAAACATTAAAAGGATATTTCAAATCTTAGCAGGAGAGCTGGCAGGTTTAGTAGATACCATATTTGGTTATGATAACAGTAAAACAAGAGATATGGTTATTTTAATTTAAAATTGGACTTGAATAGGACAAGGTCTGATGAAGGAAGATGGGTCAAATTGCAAATCTGACTGATAGCTATAACTGTGTTAGAGATCAAAACTAGCAACAGAATTCCACAGCTATTAATATCCTATTTTTATATCACTATTTCCAGGTGAATTTTTATTGAGGAAAGAAGCACAAGAATTCTGAGTATACTGGGATGACTCTGACAAAGGATGGTGAAAATTAGATATGCTTTGACTCCCAAAAATGACAAGACAAAATGAATCTTTCATTCTTCTAAAATGAGCGCTTATTTGAAGAAAGATAGAAAGTTATCCATGTGGGTTGCTTTTTCCCAAATACAAAATCTTCATTAACTAGATGCATGGATTCTTGCAGAGGTCACCAGTTCAGTGAACATAAATGTCTCTAGCAGATGATGTAAAATGTGATGGTTTTAAGAGTCCATGTATCAGCTACATGGTAGATCCTATTTTGAAAATGAAAAAAAAATAGGGGTAAATTGGGCGAAACACGTAAAGATATGTAGTCAGCTTATCTTCAGCAGCTTAAGAGCACATGGAAAACAGTCTTGTTAGATAAAGGATCCACCTTCCACAGAAGTCGTATCAGCCAGCAGGCAAGTCTTTTCACAGCTCTGTGCTGCAAAACGATTATATTAACATTTACCTACCTCACAGTGGAAGCTGGAAGAGCTTAATTAACATGTGTAGTTATTTAAAGCTCTTGGGTTGAAAGCTGTGCTAGAGGTCCAAAATATTTGTTAATATTATTTCTATACCGAGATTATTTCCTCACATGTTTGCAACATGCCAGCATAGAAACCTACTGGATGTAATGCAGTACTGGACGGGTCATCAAATGAGAAGCTCAATGGCGTAAACAATAGTTCTAATTGGCAGGGTGCTTTGGAAGATCCACCCATCTTAAGGCTTTATTGCAACTCTTTGGCCATACAGAATACAAATCAGCTTCAATTTATGATTGTATTAGCTCCAAAGTTACTAAAGAACAGAGAGCTAGAGTCTGGAACAGAGCCGGGAATTCATTCCAGCAGCATGCAATCTCATTTGGGCAGATGTCACAACCTCCACCTTGGACTGAAAACTCAGTGTGAGCCAGCAGAAAATACGTTTTTAATATGCTGGATAACAAGGCAAATGCTGTTATTTGGAATTACTAGCAAAGACACCTGCTGACAGTTGGCATTAAAGGCAATGGCACCTGCTAGACCCACTGCAGGGGGAAAAGGCAAAATCTGATGCTTGTTGAAGTCAAGGGAAGATTTGCCATTGACTTCAAACATGCCAGAATTTCTCTTACAATGATTAATGATTTATATGTGTATCTACAAGGTTATGGGTAGTTTATGAAACTTTTATATACAGGCAGATGTCCATAATATCAAATAATGGGGATGCTGAGATACCAAAGGAATATAATTAGCATAATAAACATGTAGGGTAAAAAAAATAGACAGATCACACCTAGCATTAAAAATTGATTTATTCCAGAGTTTTATATCATCCTGCACAAAAGTCATAAAACAGACCATTGAGTGGCCTTGGTGAAAAGCACTTTTCTGTGCTTAGATGGTTTGTAAGTTCTAGTGGCAGGACACTGTCCAAGAATCTGAGGGGTAGAAAGAATTCCTGTACATTCACTTTGTGCAGTAAATAAATTGTCTGACTCCTCTTTAAATTTATGCAAATCCATGGGCTTTGGTGGAGATCAGAAATAATTTATCCAAAGCAAGCTCTGAGGAGAACCAGCTCTGATTTTTGCTGTGTATTTTGCCCATTGCCTCTTTCTTCCTCCGCATTTTAGTACTATCAGTCTTCTGTGTCTAATTTTTTTTATTTAAATTCTATCAAAAAGTTTGAAGCTTTTAATAACCTGCCAATAAAACCTCTGCAGCTGAGTCTGCTGAAACACTCCTGTTTATTCTCTAAAGGGAGCAAATTTGCAACCAGGTTTTTGAGTATGCTGAGAGAATGTTTCTGTTGAAGTAATTTTTTCCAGTAAAATCCCAGAGTGCTTGTTCAAGAGGCTGGCCTGACAGATGAACTTTCACAAGCTGAAAAAATTTAGACTGGTTGTGTGCTTCCAATGTATATATCACTAGCTCAACACACAAACACATGTGAGGCTTTTATGCAGAGCCTGGACAAGAGCCTCACACCTCGTGTCAAATCATGCACAGTCAGCCATTAACCGGCAACAACAGGCAGCTGATCCGCTATAACATACTAAGGGCCACAGACAAGAAAAAACAATAAGAAAGCACTATTGAGCTGTCCTACTTAGGCTCCTTGCAGAAGAGCGTCTGGTTGCTTTGGTGTGGTGTAACTTACACCCTGGCAAAACAGAATTGTCTACCCTTGAGAATACAGGCCTGAAAGGTTCAGGCAGAAGAGTCACGCAACTCCCTTCCTGCGGAAGGGTCACCAGCAAGGATTCCCCCTCCTGGTGCTTCAGGACTAAGTTAAAACTATCAGTACCTTCTGTGCATGCCTATGGCCTCTAGGTTCTCTCTTTCTTTCTGGTTGAAGATGGAGAGATGCTGGAGAAACTTCACCATCGCTCTACTACTTCTAAAATCCTGGTTTTAGAGGAACTCGCAGTGACCAGGGGATAACATAGCACTTCCAAGGTACTTGCATTTTGGTGACTAAAGCAGAATGAAAGCTTGTGTTCACAGGATGAATGGAAACTGAGTTGACTTTGAAAGTTTCTTCCAGAATGACTGTTGTAAAGTGATCCCTTCACCCCAATGAAGGCACTAGACTAGATAATCTCTATGCTGTGATTCTTCAGGAAACGCGGCAGTTGCTCGCTGGTCACAGTGAACGCGTGGCAGATGAATTCACTAGTCCAGTTTCAGAGAAACAGTTGTGGGCAATATACTGGTGCTTAGGAAAACATAGTATGGTGTTCTGCAGTTCATAAAAAGGGACAGAAGAACCCTGTGGCTTCTGTAATCGGTGGTAATGGACAATCAGATTTGAAAAGGTGACCGTGTTTTAACAAAGAGTGCAACTGTGTGTCACTTTGCAACATGCATTACATTGCACGTACAGGTAACACAGTTCCACCTGCCCTTATCTGGTGCAATCACATCACATGTCATAATGTCTTCTAAGTTTCAATAAGTACACTGTTTAATTTTTTCCTGCTTTATAGTATTTTCTTCCTAAATCTACCTCTAGATCCTGTAATACTCTTAACATATCTGCAAATCTACTACAGTAGCTACTTTATTTAAATAACAAGACTCCCCCTTTACTGAGGAATTAAGCAACCTTTGTTGGCAGCAGTCTGGTAGGGTGCTTAATTCTAAAAAGGTTGTGCAAAACCCAGGCTAAACTACTGAAAGAATGTTTGAAAAAAAATCAGAACTGAAGGTTTGCTCTGTTGCAGAGCAAATAAACTTGCATTAGCTCTTCAAAGCAGACCTCATTATTCAATGGCTGTGAGGCAGCTCTTTTGCTTTCTCAGCAGAAATGCTTGTAATTCAGTTTGAACTAGTCCTCTGACTTTTCTCACTGCATAAAATTCTATCAGTAGAAAACTCTGTGCTCTACATGACCAAGAAAGCATTCTACAATACTTTAAATAAGTCTCTCTTTACAGCAGAAAGCTATCAGTATTGCTTACACTGTATTTTTATGGCAGATATTGGGACTTCACTGAACTGCATTCTAGTAAGTTGAAAATCTTTGGTAAACTGGGCTTTTAGAAGGGACAAACCAACTATCTCATAGGAAGCTACTGAAAAAAACTATTGATTTTCCCATGCTATGACAATTCTTGGGATTAGAGCTCCCAGGGTCTACTGCTAATCATCTGAGATATTTCTTTCAACTGACGTGCTGTGGCATTCGCTCTAGGTACCAGTGACGATGCAATTTTACAAAAACACATCTTCAAGACAGTCAGGAGACTCAAAGGATGTGCACAGCGTATTTCACAACATGCAAGATATCTGTCCTGTAGGGTAATTTGGCATGGTTTGTTCTCCCATCTATCTCCAGCATCTTGTTATGTTGCAACATCAAGGCGTCAGATCACCAAGGAAAAAGGCAATATGGTCTCTGTAAAGGTAGTAAAGGTAAGAACATATACAGGATTCTGTGGCCCATGCAGTGGAAGTGAAGGTAGATCCACAGGCAGTCAAAGATGAACAAGAAGGGCACTTACCAAGCCAAAAGATTATCATAGAAGCTAAAGGACACAGTTGGCTAAGAAGCAATGTAGAGAAGAATGCTGCAAAAAACATCTGCACCAGCCTAAGAGAAAAAGAAAAGAAAGGGATAGAATGATGGGGCAAGAAGGCAAAATTTGGAATGTCTCAAAGAAAATACTGTAAGCCTTGTGCCTAAAGGTAAAAAGAGCTGTTTCTGCAAAAAGTATTAGAAAGCGACATGGGGACATTATCCCTATTTGGTCTAAGTGATCTGCTAAGTGTTTTGCATTTCTGTATCCTATACATGGATGCTGTAGCTTCTCCCAGCCTGAGCAATTCTTATTAATTAATCTCAGTGCTTCTCATGGAAGAACTTGGGGAGTGATCAGTACAACCCAGTGTGAGCAAGAGGCACAAGATCAGTCTTTACGTCTCATGAGTGGTTATTCCTCAGCTCTCTGTGGAGGCAAGTATCTCTTTGCTCAGAGGTATTAGCAATACAATCTCATTCCCATTCAGTCGGCTGAAAAGCCTGTGAACTGATAGTATAACAACAAATGTATGTAAAAGTGGAAATAGTCCACTCAAAGAAGCATTAGCAGGTAAGACTGCTGTTTTCCAGTCAGGATTTAAAAACAGTTGGAGGTGGGTATTGCTTCATTTGGGAACATGCTGAGGTACCACAGCTGGAGAAAATGAAATGATGTCTCTATTCTCAACAAAATGAATGCCTATTACAGCCAATTTTGTACTAATGCTGTTTAGAGCTGAAGAACATTAGCTTACAGCCACAAGACTTTCTAGGGTAAGTATGAATAAATTTTGTTACTACCATTTTAGAGTTAGGAAAACAAAGGAAAATGGAAAGAATAATTTACCTGAAGGTTCCCAGCAAGTCACTGGCAGTGCCAAACTTTAGGTCTCATGACTTGTTGCTCAGCTTTGTGTAGAGGCAAGTATATCTTTGCACAGAGATGTTAGCAGTCCAGTCTCATTCCCACTCAGTTGATGGAAAAAGTCCAATTCACGTCTATTCATATTTAATTTCGTAACTTGGCTTAGGTCACAACTAGACACTAAGTAATAAATTATCTTTTTTTTGGTATCGTTCAGTTCTGTACTAAAAAGCTGACTCAAACTTTATGTTTAAAATGAAGTGTGGGTAAACAACCGTATATATGTATCAGATTAGTATATATGTGAAAAGGTCTCAGCTTTTTCATTTTCTGAGAATTTGAGTAAATTCCTTATTCTTGCTATGCTGATCAGTCCTTCATTACCAATGCTTATATAAAGAGAATACATACAGATAGCCTGTATCATTAAGTAATGATACGTATGCTACTGAGACATATAATTTTGAAGGTGCTTGGAACATCTATAGGGTATCTAGATTCCATTAATTTAGTTTAAATTAAAAGAAAATCTTTAAACCTTAGTTCTCTTTTCCAATCTTCTGCAAAAACCGAAACCCTCCCTTTGAAGGGCTCGTGGTGTCAGATATTAGGGAGTTAAGCTGGGTGTCCTTGGTTTAAAGTTGTTAATGTCTATCTCATCTGCTCTTTCCTATCATCTTCAATTTGTCAGCAGTGTGTAGTTATATGTTTGATTCATTAGAAGTGAAAAAAGGATGGTGAAAGCAAGTAAATATGTCAGTTAAACCCCACAAGTATTAAGTCACCTCAATTTGTTTGTCTGGTAAAAATGGGCCTCTCATTGGGTGAACTGAGGCCAGCTTGATTCACCACCAAAATGTGAATCTGGAACTGACATTGAATTTGCAGATGTGCCTAAGAGAAATCCCTTGAGTTTTGAAATAATCAACTTTAAGGAGAGGCAGGAAGAATGTAAACAGTGTTGTTAAGCAGACTGAAGTTAATCAGTTACTGTCATTACTACTGAAATCAGTCTCAGTTTGACATCATGTTGGTTTTCTAATTATTTTGTCTAAATAAAGATTAAATTTTTTAAAAAATTCACTTAGACTTCACAAACCCAGGACATTTCTGAACAATCTTCTTGCTTATAAACAACAAAAGGAAGTGAGATCATACATGAGGTTAATAGCTGAGAAGTGAAGTTTTCGTGTGTGCAAAAATTTTAATTTTAGAGCTTTCAGTGGAGAATGAGGTATAAACACCGCAAGAAAACCAGCATGAGTTGGAGTGAAGAGTGCTGAAAATATCAAGCATATATTGAAAACACTAAGCACGTAATTATATGCTGTGCTTGTAGAAAGGGCTCTCTATTGTAAATTTGGGCTTTTGGAAGTGATCGTAAAAAGAATGCTGTAGTGAAATAAAGGGACAATGTCTCTTTCTTGCCTCTCTGTTTATGTAGGCTGTCATCCAAAGCTGTCAATGAATAAAGCCCTCTTAGCAGAGCTTTTCCAGGTGTTTTCTGTCTAGTGGAAGTTTACATACAGGCTGATTCGGAGGTGCAATGACTACAATCGAATTACCAGTGTTCAGATACATTTACGCTTCCGTTCGCTGGTATCCACTTGAGCCACAGAGCATCTTTTGGGTCATTTAGATCTGCCTCAGCCCTTCTAATGAGAGTGATGTACTTTACATGTCAACACAGACTAACTTATCTGGCTCATATTTTCTCTCTTGGAATGCAAGACTTAAAATAGATGCCTTTTTAATACTTGGCTTTCATTTAAAGACCCATCTGCTGATGCCTGATGGAAGCATTTTTAAACACTCCATTTAGAGATAATTTTGCTTGTATGTTAGAGATTTCTTCTATTCCTCTTTCTCCAGCTTAAATCAGTAGGAAAAAAATGATTTTGTCCAACTAAGACTTCAGTCTTTTATTTTATTAGTGGCTCTAGAGTGTTGTTACTTCCAGAGCAATCAATGATGCTGTCGCAAACAGAAAATTGCAACCTGTTTTTTAAAAGCAGTGAACATTTATGCCTCATCTTCCTTACTGTTTTTTTAACACTAACTCTAGTATTATACCTGATACAAATGATGACAACATGACTAAGTTTCGAAGAGTGTCAGCAACCTCAAACTAATGTTGAGTTGGTATCACATCCTTTTAATCAAAATGCTCCTTGTGTATCTATCTCAAACAGTGCTGGTCCTCTGCCCACACAATGATGGCTTGTTTGCTTCATGTTTACAAAATCCTTTAACAAGATACCTACAGCTTAATCAAGGAGCTTTGGCCAACATTTTCCAAATGTCATTGCTGAAAGCCTGGCATCTTTTCAGAGGCGCAGAGCATCAAAACTTTCTAGAGACTTGGAGAAAGAATTGTTGTTGCTCAGCGTTTTGTGGCCAAGTATGGATTTCAGCACCTCAGTTTAGGCACTCAGTATTTGTGTTAGAGTTCAGGACTAGATGTTACAACACTGAGCTACAGAGTTTTTATCGTATGCATACAAGAAAGGTGAATGTTTAGGATATATGCATGATCCATTATGATGACAAGACCAGTAATACTTTATGGACATGTTATATGTGGAAAAGACTAGTTTGTCTTGCAGGTATTTTTCCTTCTGTCTGTCTTCAGAGAAAATTGTAGGTGCTAATTACTTGTCAGGAATGAGTTCATGGATTAAGGACATGAGTCCTCCACACATGAGTTCATTTGTGGTGGCAGACAGAGTAACCGGCAGTGCCCCCTGCCCTAGGCTGCTGACTTAGAAGACTCCTTGTTTTAGGACCACAGCTGTTGTGTGAATGAGGTTGGTGCAGGGATCAGCATGAGAGTTAGTTGATTTTTTTCACCTTACTCTCCGTTGATGGGCTAATTAAAAAAAAAAAACAAACCTCTGTCTGCAGTGATTCCATGGAAACTCAAAGCAAATCATTATTACCCAAATGTGCATGGGATCAGCTCTTCCCCAAACAAACTGTGCCAGAAGAAGGATGTATAGGGGTCAGTTTTTAAAAGGTCAGGCCTGGATTAACTGTTTTATGGAATGGCATTAAGCAACAAACTTTGTTGTTGAGTCATTATGGAGGAAGTTATGCTAAGTGGAGGGGAGGGCTTGACTTCAGATTTCATGTCTGAAGCCATCAGAAGTCAGGATTTTTCAACGTGAGAAATCTAAAGTAGAGTTCATGTAGTGTGACTAACTTCCAGGACCGAAGCACATTCTTAGCACAGGAGTGTAAGGATGGGAAAATGTTCATTACAAAATGTGATTTCACTCAGATTTCAAAGTTTGTCTCTCTTCTTAGACAGGTTTTGATTTCTTTTTTGGTATTTTCCTGCAGAATTGTCTTATTTGTATTACCTAAAGGAACATCCTCTCAAAGTGATAAAGCACCTTAGAATAACCTTTCTTGAGACATAGGTTCTTATTTTCATAGGCTCTTATTTTAATGCAACTTCAAGCATCACTTGTCTCCTAATAAATTTGTTTGTCTTTCATGTTCTACCAGTCAAGTGGTGCCATCACAGGAAAAAAAATCTACAAGTAAGACATCTACGAAGTTTACGTCCTCCCATGCTTAGGCAGCAGCTCAGTGGTGGTTTTCAGGATTGCAGCTTCAGCCAAAAGTGCCCATGTTGCAACTAAGCCTCATTTTATTCTCTGACAGGCAAATGAACAACTTTTTGTAAGATGACCTGAGACCTTTATTCATAATGCCCATGAAAATACATCTATACACTCCCATCTTTCAAAAATAAAATCAAAGGTAATTATTCCTTATTTTTGCTAAGAGAGAAAGCATGTTATGTTTACTACAGTGTTTGTGTATGGGCAGATACCACAAACTAGCCAAAGCACTGGAAATTCATTTCCTAGCTGACCTGCCAATCATTTCTCTGTGTGCAAGTGCCTTGACTCCTGCATGGAATTAGGCCTAACTTCACTCAGTTTTGTCTGAAGAGATAATTTTCAGCTATTTTCCAGGAGTTTATAGAAGCTTGTTTAGTTGTTAACTAGCTTTAAAAGTATTTAATGACTTGGAACCTGTATAGCATTTGAAAAACACTAAAAAATTGTTCTTGATACTGAATGTAATAACAGTAACAGTGCATGAAAAACAAAGATGTAGGAAGAAACTTCTAGTATTATGGTGATAGAAAACACTTGCTAACTCCTCCAGTGCAAACCTAAGCCTTTGTAATGAGGTACTCCTGGTCTCACTTAACCCTTCCCACAGCTGATGTTCTGTGGTAGGTTATTGCCATCTCCCTGTAATTAAAAGTGATTCAGAAGCCTGATGTGGTAGAACTGTTTGATACTTTGTGCTTGCATTTCTTTGTAAACATGTTTTAACCTAAAAGATGTGGATTCTTCCTGTTGGTTTTTGTTTTTTTTTTTTTCTGTTTGTAAATGCAAAAAAACCCCCATATAGTCTCTTGAGGACATCTAGCTCTTAATAAAAAATATCATACCTGAAAATTTGCAAGATTGTAACGTGAACTTTTTTTCCCCTGCTATGCCTCTTTTGTGGCTTTCTCTTCATTATTAGTAAAGCCAAGCATCTGTAGCCCTAGAGGGGCCGTTTTAGAGCTGGCTGCAGGTTGCTACACCTCCTTCTTCCAAGTGGTAAGTGCTCTTGATTTCTGCTATATTTTTAAACTTTTTTTTCTCTCTGTCACTCCCACGGAGATGGTGAGAATGGAAATCTGAGTTTCTGAACTAGAAGGAATGTTAAGGCTTTTGAAGTGGGTTTGCATTTGTTGTTTAAGTGTAATTCTTCTGGAGGGAAGTAATAGTGAGTGTGTATCTATATATACAAATGGTCTTAAAGTTTTTTGCTGATAACATTTTCTGCCATACCACAATTTCGAAACAAACCCCTTATCCTAGGAAAGATTTTCTTTTAATACCTAGAGATATATGCTATGTCTCTGCCTATGAAATGAACTTCTTTAGTTACTAGGGACTTAAATATGTATGAATAAAAGGGAATGACCAATCAAATTTATTTGCTTTAGTTTAAAAATGTCTTCAAAGTTATCTGAAATTATTTTCTGCTTTTAGAAGTGCTGATAGTTAAAACCCTCTGCTTTTTTTTGTACCTTTAGGCCCCTAAAAAGTTCTTGAGGTTTTTTTGTGTGGTTTGTTTTTTCTTTTTTTTTGGAAGGGGAGGCAGGGAAAGCATTTAACCATTTCTGAATTCGTTTGCCAGCTTTCCTGTTCTCTATACCATACATGCATGCATGCATGCATACATACATACATACACACTTTCCCCACCCCATATCTGTTAATACATTTAAGCCAGAGATGTCACAAAGGTGTTGCTTAGCTCCCCATCTCCTGGAATCGTGGGACTACATTAGAATTTTATATCTTATTTAGTAAATCTGCTTATGACCCCCATATTTCAGAAAGGCTTGAAATAACACTCAAAAATATGAACTAACTGTAACCCAAGGGCAATAGTTTTTTGAAGAGGTTAAAATGATCAACAGCTTTATAAATTTTGATGGCATATCAACTTCACAAACATCATCAGTGCTACCTCAGCAGGTGTCTGTAGATGGAGCACAATGAGCTAAACCTATTGTGCTTACTTGCTATGCCTGTCTCTTCCCAGAACTGGGAAGAAAAGTAGCTTGTGTTCCTACTCCAAGGGGTCTCTTTTGCCAGCCTATGGGCAAAGTAATCCTCGTGGTGTTCCCCATGTTTTTCTAGGCTGTAGAGGTGGACTTAGAAAACATGAAGAGCCATGTTGTACCAAAGACTCTTGAAATGCCCTGATTTGATGCCATCTGCTCCCTTCCTTTTCTCATTTGGGTTTAAGAGGAGGAATAAGATATTCAGAATTATGATGTCTCTATTTTTAAAGAGTTAGTTTAAAAAGCATAATTCCCTGTTTCTGATTTTCATCCTCTTAATATTGCTGTATGGACTGAGATCATGTTCTTGAAAATAACCTCAGGCAGGAAAGCACTTGTGGATACTGTGAAAGGTGTCTGTACCTGACTCCATCTTAAGCAAAGCTACTTTTTTTTAAGTAAGTAGAAGTTTCATCTGAATACAAAGTAGAAAACCGGGCATTACGCGGATGGTTTTAATATTTTAGTTCAAGCCTAGTCCTTTAGTAAGGACTTAATACAAATGTTTGAAAATTACAAAGCCTGAAATATGCCTGCAGTGGATGTAGTTTAGATTCTAAGCCACAAAGGTTAAGACAGAAGGGACTCTTACGCTGTGTTACAAGAAAAGGTACGTATCGCTGTAAGAGGCAATACTGCTTATGACAGTCTGAAGACCACTTCAGCTTTTTCCTGCAGTTTGGCTAAAGTGTCTGGCGATTATTTATTTCCAAATTTGTGGACTTCAACATTTTAAAGAATGTTTTGCTATTTTATAAGGCATTCTGTTACTAATTTTGCTTCATCTCTAACATGTATGAGTGGAACTGAATTAAAAAAAATAGTCACAGAATCTGGTATTTTCATAGTAGTAAATACAGTAGACTGCATGAATAACTTTCAAGTTTCTACAACCTGTACAGCACTTTTCTGGCAAGACCTTCTTTGGCAACAGAGCAATGATTCCTTCATCCGTTCTTTCAAGTAAATTTAGCACACAGTCATCTTGCTGGACAATGGCATGATACTGGCATCTATGTTCCTTTCAGTAGGGTATGTGTAGCCCAGAATGATGGTTGCTCCGTTTTTCTGTCGTCTGGTTCATTCCAAATCCAAAGTGATTTAAGTTGTCCTGCAGTTTAGAATGTGTTACTAAATTGAAGGCTGTACAGGAGGAAAACCAAATAAACAGTGGAAAGAACTAATTCTGCTTTTAAAAAGGCAAAATACTAGGCTGTTCTTCTTCCACAGATTCTGTGTTTGTCTTAACATTGGACTTGTACCCGGGTAACATGTGTGCCTGATTTGCTATGGTAAGGATGGGAACAATATTCAGAGGACTTTGCATATAGAAAACTAGCTGAATCTCATTGCTGAAGATGAGCGAGCAGTGGAAGGACCGGGTGCTAGTATGTGCACTGCGGAAGAACAAATAATTAAGAGGATCCTGAATAATTACCATTCCCCCTAACCAATTCAGTGGGGCATACGTACCACTGAGGCAGGATGTTGGATGCAGACTGTGCATAGGAAGGGAAGCCAGACAGGAACGTCGCTACGTCAGCATAATAGCAACAGTGTGGTGTATATGTTGGATATGCCATGTTCAGTGGTCTTCTTAACACGGCAACGTACTTTTTCATTCAGCTACCCTGGTAAGTCTGTCTCTCTGAATAGGTTTGTTTTTTCTCCCCTCCATATCTCACTTGGACTAGTTAACAGAATAGCCAAATACCAAGAAAGAAAAAACCAAAAACCATTCTAGAAATGTTCATCTGAATTCTTTGTCTTTAGGCTTCTTTGCTCAAGTTCTAAACAACAAATGTGTTTGGTAGATGTGTTCTTTGCAGCAGCCAGTTCCAGCTGAATCCAGCTGAAAGCAGTATTTTAAACCTGTCATGGCAGCTTCTGGCCCTTAAAATGAAAGGCTAAGCATTCCCTTACTGAGTCAAGAAGAAGTATCTTTGAATTAAATGTATGCCATAAGGACAGCTCATGCTTTGAACACCAAACAACTACCAGTGAATATGCTGAAGACTGAATGCTATTTGAATAAAATTCTGATTACAACTTTGATTACAAACACTTTGCTGACAGTAGGAGATAGCAATCTAGCATCTAGGAAGGGAAGAAACTATCTTTCACCTTTTTCTAGCTAGGATCTTTTATGATCAGGATTCATATTTTATCAAGTTCTTAAGCAGAATGTAACAGTCCTATAGACAAAATTTTGGAAATAAGCATTCAGATCACTTAAGCAGCTTTGAACCCTTCTCCTTTCCCCACAGGACATAAGTTGCTGTAGGCCTTTGTATCTTTTTACTCAAGCAAAGATGAAACCTAAGTCAAAACTAGGTTAGTAGACTGATGCTGCTGAATTCTTCCGTCATGCGCAAAACCAGTGAAACATCCATGTGGCTAAAAACGTAATCCAGTTTGTGAGCCAATGATGTTAGCAAAAGATAGTTTCAAAATGGAATATGAACTCCTATCCCTGTCTGCTTTTTCAAACTATGCTATTCCTAGAGTCTTTTCCATTAAGACCACCTGTCCTTAATTCCCTTTCCCACCTCTCCTTTGCTCAGTCTAGAGTCTAACCAGAAAAATGTCTGCTTTGTTAATGGAAATTACCTTTAGATGACACCCCAACAGCTGTAGTCTGAGTTAGCCAATAAGAGAATCCTGGCATGATTTTACAAGACAAGTTAGGGCAATGAAAAGTGATGTAGTTAGTTCTATTTTTTTTTGCCACGCAGATCACTCTGGAGTGAAGTGTTTGCTAAAGCTGAATTATGTATTTACCACTGCTATTTGGTATCGTTAGTCTAAACTGGGTCCTTAAGAGATAGCCTCATAAAGCAAATATTCCCTAAAGAACAATCCATTATTCTGAACGTGTAACTGTCCTGTGACACTTAAAAAAACCCAAAGCTTTTGGTAGGCATGATGTTGGAGAAGAATATAAAAGCAAGCTCCTAAACTGTAGTCCCTTTGTGTTTCCACTGAGGCTCTCTTCCTACCTCAATCAAGAATGAGGGAGCAGGACTGGATTCCAAATGGTTCCTTTACTGTATCGCCCAACTGGATTTTCCAAGTTGCTATGTGAGCAGCAACACCGATGAATTTTGGTTTCTTCTGGATTTGCATTCTTCACTTTCCTGAGGCCAAACTGAATGACTAACAGATGAATGTTGTCTGCCTTTCCCTCTGTGAGGATGCCAAGTTGTGTCTCTACCCACTGATCGCCCAGTGATTTTCAGGAACTCGTGAAAGGATATAATTTTCTTTTAGACTCTACGCTTCTCTCAAGATGAGTTTCAAACTGCCCAGCAAGCTCAAAAGTTATTAGGGGGAGGAATAGATGGATAGACAGGGAAACATCACAGTGAGATAAACATTGCTTTCTATAAAAAAAAACAATAAAAAGAAATGTAAGCCCTGCATGCGGTACTTCTTGAGAACAATATTGTCTGCAACAGCATTAGGGACTTCTTGGATACAAAGTCCTGCAATCGATGTAGAAGGCTGAAAACACTAGGAATGGTATCTGGCACCAGTCAACACAGAGGCTGAGCCGAGGGAGTACATGAACTCTTTAGCATTTTTGGTAGGATGGTGAGGAATTACAGATCTCGCTGTTGGAAATGTGTACATACTGTTTTGAATCACACCTACATGTAGAAGTATTCCAGATCTTCACAGGTGCCAAAACTTTTGCTATCTAGCCTGGAGGATATATCTTTTTGCTTTTCTCTCTAAAGTAAGATCTTGGTTTAGCTTGCATAGAATATAGAGTGATTTAGCAGTTTTTAAAAAACTGGTTTTTTGAACATACTGATGTAATTACAAAAGCATATGTGTATCACTTACTAGTTTAAACCTTTTCACTGAATTCAAGTACTTGGCAATTCTACAGCCAACCATATGACCACGTTAACACTGCATGTGTAACAGGGTTACTGCAATAAATCAGATTACTTGTTGGATATCCTTTCCTTTGCTTTTGCTTCAAAATAAATTCCTAGTGACTTCGCAAAGTCCGTATATGCTTGCAAATGCAATGGATGGAGCAAACAGCTGTTCTATTAATACATTTTTAAAAGGTTGCTTCAGGTGAGGATTATTTTGGTCTTGTTTCTGATTCACCCTCTGCAGGATAAGAAACCCCTGCCTTGAGGTAGAGGAGATGAGTAAAGGCAGTGTTTCTTGTGACAAAAGATGAAGTCCTAACTTAAAATCTTCCACCTGTGGGAATGTATTTAGGGGAACAAGAGACTTCCAGAGCCAAACACTGCCAGTAAGTTACTTGTAGGACCTAGCCTATTCCTCTGCTTTACAGAGGCACTGGGCTGTGACTTCCTATACCATTCTGGCCAAAAAGTAGGGATGAAGTGAAAAGTTAAAATTGCAAGGGAAAGATTTTGAGTCCATTAAGGGCCTCAATTTTGACAAATGAATTGCATTTCGTGACTTACTGCAACCTTTTCTCCTTTTTCCTTTGGTGTTTATATATGAATGTGTAATGATTACATCTGGGCAAATAAAACCATTGTAAATATATAATGATACCAGTAGAATTGTTGGTGCTTATCCTCTCCACTTCTGCTGCTGGAAGTACATAAGCATAAGCACGCTGTAGGGAATTAGACCCTTTCAATTCCAGTTTCATACCAAGGGAAGCTGGTATAATGCTACCTATCTTGCAAGACTAAAGCACTGGTAGGTGTTCCTTATGTTTGCAAGGAACTCAGGAATGTTAAGGGCTATTGATCAGCTAAAGGCTGAAATCGCAAATTCCTGTCTTTGTGGATTCTCAACCTCTATAGCCTTACTCAGCTGAATACAGGGCAGCAACACAAATTAATTCTGTCACTTTTTTGCCTTTGTTATGGATGTAATGCCATCAAGAGAAGTGATCATCTTTTTTTCAGTTGAGTAGCTGAAGAAACATCCTGAACGTGGACTAGAAGTGATTGTGAGCAGGACTACGAAGAAGTGTGCCAGCCCAGTGTTTATTTCCCTATATCTTAATATTACTGCATTTTTCGCCATTTATCTTTTTCTTTTCCAATATGTGACTCACTGAAGTATGTTCCCTAGCTGCACTGCAATCTTTCTGGTACAAAACAGAATGTCTGAGTTTTACTTCAAACTTCATCTCATAAACATTGTGCAAAGACCGCATGTAAATACCCTAATTGAGTTAGCATTTAAACTCGCCATAGATTTATCCTTTAATACATTTAAGATCTCGCAGATGCTAATAAACCAGTCTGTTTCATGAGCAGAAAAAAATGAAGTCTGGGTGGAAATACTTAAATGCTAACATTTGCAAAGGTTCATATCCACAGAAAACTGTGAATGATGTCCCAACAAACGATGTGAAAAGCATTGTCTAATTTGTACCTATTGCATTATAAAGAAGACGTTTACCTTCTCTCAGGGACCACTTGTCAAAGTGGGAGCTGCGCTGTCCTATTTTTGGCTACATTTATAATAGGAAATTACC
The DNA here is from genome assembly GCA_013398225.1 of Steatornis caripensis. Classification (NCBI taxonomy): domain Eukaryota; kingdom Metazoa; phylum Chordata; class Aves; order Caprimulgiformes; family Steatornithidae; genus Steatornis; species Steatornis caripensis. The sequence goes on along the minus strand of VZSC01017615.1, from coordinate 214,606 downwards.
TGAGTATCTGGTAACAGAGTATTTTGTTTTAAATGCAAAAACTTGTCCTCTCTTTCAAGGGTGCATTATAACATTGACAGGTTAGTGAATCACATTGGCATCTGATGCAGGACTAGAGGATCTAGTTTAGAATATAAAGCCCTTTAGATCAAATTCATCCAATAAAGAAGTATCGAGCCATGACTGAGGAGTCAAGTATTACTGGCTTTGAAATATTTCGTAGAATTTCATGCATTAAATTATCTCCATCATGGAATATAGTACATGTGTTTGCATACGCACAAAAAGTAAGTATGCTCCTTTTATTGCCTCTTATAATTATTTCGTGCTCTGTCTTGTATTCAGCAGTGGAGGTAGAAAGACAAGCTTGTTCTTTTTTTGAAGACTTTCTGTTTTGGTGTGGGCAAGGAAGTGACTCAAAGCAAAAATATGTTGGCAAGTCCAGTGACCTGTGAAATCTGCCATAAATCAGATATATCAGGTAAGGAATTAACTGCAGGAAATACATTACAAAATAATAAAGCCTTCTTGTTGCTGCTTTAGCTGTGTTTCTGCATTGGAAGCTTTCCATTAGATGCTAATAAGAAAAGCAGAATCTGAGTTCCTCTACTAAACCAGTACAACAAATGTAGACTATCACACATGAATTTACACATAGTTTAAGAGGAAACACTTCACTTGAAATGTTCAACAGACCTTGCCATGGAGGTTGGAACCCGCTTTAAGAAACCATGTATCCGATCTCCAAAATACAAGACAACTATAAAACTTTGACATGAAATCATAGGATAAATCCAGTACAGTTTAAAAGGGAAGGAAAGAAAGAAAGGCGAGAACTTAGTTGCTTAAGAACAGGTTTAGAGTTCAGGTCTGTATGCTTTTATTTCTCGTTAGAGAAATGCTTTTTAGAGAATTTACATCTCAAAATATTTTAAAGAAGATAAAGCACTGTATCTGATAAATATGTTCTCCTGACGAACGTTCAAGTGGAGTGTTTGTGTCGGACAACACAAAGAAGGAGTCAGAACATTGTGCAAACACACTGGTATCTGGGGAAATTATTCTGCAGAGACTGACTGTGTTAAACTAAATACTATCGCTCATGTCAAAATCGTTGGACAATATTACTACGTACTGTGATAGCTTTAGTAAGTTAACAAAAGCAGGTACAAAATTGAGGTCTTCTCTCTGTCAAAAAAAAAAAGCTACAGGCTTTCTTTTCCTCTTTCTTTTGGAGAAACTGTCTTGACAGCATGAATGAGGGGTGGAGCAGAAGTGGAAACAGTACTCACTAGTTGTACTGCGCATTTATTTTAGCAACTGTTACGTGGCTGGCAGAGCTTAAGTGTCAGATCTGACAGAGAAGGGAGACCAGGTGTTATTAGCAAGTAATACTGTGTTTGATTTGTGTGGGAGTTAAAAATTCACTGGAATTTTTTGTTAGAGGGTTTGGCTATGACCTCCACAATCAAAACTTGCCCTCTGCTCCTCACAGTTAGCTGCCGTCATCAATCATTTACACCCAAAGAGTGACGGTGATTTGTGTTGCTGGGAGACCTGTGGTCTTAGTAGCGCTACTAAAATACCTGAGTGCTGCAATGGACAGCACAAATAACAGCAAGGTTTTCATCAGCTTTCATAGCCTCTCCTGCTTGCCACAAGTTGCACTTCTAGTGAGTTGGTTTGCATGATGTAGAGCAGCTAAAGGAGCTGGGATGAGGCAGCAGCTAAGAAATGGAATGGATTATCAGCTGAAGCTTAAATGGAAATGGTTTGCATCAAGCCGGCTTCTGTTGGCAGACACATACTAACAACTGTTGAGCCACAGAGGTTTTCAATTGCTCTACTCAATGTAAAATCCCCAAGGCTTATTCAAGAAGGTGGCTTGCACATGTGTGAATACAGAATCATGAAGTTCCTGAAGTTATTCACAACTGAATTAGGGGGCACTTGCCTTGCAAGTGTTCTGGCTGGTGAATAGGGATTCTTTTGCTGGCTGGAAAGGGAAAGAACCAGCTCGTAATCTGGCTCTGCAGTGAGTCTTTCCAGGAACAACACAATTGTATTATAAAGATGTTATTTTAGATGTGAAAAAAGTATTAAAAACAAATTACAGTTTGTTATATTTTCTTGATTTCATCCTCTTCGCTGGACTGTTTCAAGGCAATGCCGTCAATGAGCTTGGAAGCTGTTGCAAAGTATATGTTAAGATGCCTAACGTGCCTATTCATGGGAATTTGGATTTAGGAAGTTTTATTCCCCTCTGCTTTTACCAAAGGAGTAGCCTAGGCTGTGGGAATTACCTGTCCCAACTAGAGGAGGAAGCGCCATCCCTCTCCAGTCTAAAGGATCATGAGAGGAAAATGAACCTCAAGAAAATATTCCTGCTGTGTTCTAAGAGGTGATGGGCTGGCTCATTAAACAGACTTCATCTATTTCAGATGTGCTAGGGTGAAAATTGGCTAGCTTTAAGTAGTTTTATATTGCTCACCCATATCTCTGTTTGTATCTGCCAAACTCTGATTATGGTGTGTTTGGTGTCTGGTCTTTTGGCTTTTGTTTTTTCTTCTTTTTGATGATGAATTCCTAAATGAGAAGATACACAAGTTATTTGATTTCTGTTAGAAGGAACTAGAACTAGGAAAAAAGCAGTTTTTGATTTTTGTGAATAGGAGCGGAACTAGCATCAAAACTGCCTAAAAAGCCTCTTCTCCGTTCCAATCTTATGCAGCTCAGACAAATATCTGGCTGTTTTGGTGCTTATAGAGGAGAAAATCCTTCAAACCTGATTTCTCTCCCCTCTGATTTTTCAGGGGAATTGTGCTTCTCTTAGTAAGTTTTCTGATGGACTGTGCATTTGACTGAATAGACAGAAATATCACAAAAGGTAACTTACATGCACTGCTCTAAGGAAGAGGGTATTCTTTTTTTTATTTTTCCCAGTTGCTGTGACACTTAATTCAACAGGAAATATTTTTGCTTTTAAACGTATGACAAAGCATTGCTGATAGAGAATTCTGAGTAGATCTTAAAGACTTTGCAGTATATCTGTGTTGTCTTCACCCTGAAGCTACTTTAAGCTCTGACAGGAGTCTTGCCCAAACTGCAATCCTACCCATAAACATAACCTTCAGCGGAAGTGTATGGTTGTTCTTTACTTGACTGCCTGCCAGGGCGTAGATTAAAACCTAGTTTAGGAAATGTTATCTTTTGCTGTCAGAAACACTGTGCTGCATGGATAAAGCTTGCCCCACTCAAATGGGACAAGTTTTCCAGTGGCTACCCAGGTATTACCTTTCCACAGCTTAGTGGGAAAGAATTTGCAGAAAGCCTAAATCTACTGCCAAGTGAAGCATCACGGATGTGCCCAATGGACCTTTACTGCCCCTTCCCACAGAGCATGTCGCTGAAAGCAGGAAGCATTGCATACTGGTGTGACCAATGATTAACTGTGTTGCTATGATTGTTCCTATGTTCGATGCTGCCAAATATTCTGAATGATTTTTCCCTCTCTTAAAAGCAACAAGTATATATTTTTCTACTCATGCCACAATTAAAAAGCCCCCGTTTTAAGGCTCACGTATCTTTAAGAATATAAACTGGCTGTCAGTTGAAGATCATCCAGTTTTCTGTCGTTCAGGATAAACATCTTGCACTTCACAGGACTTTAATTCCGCTTTTCTTCTTTTTTGAATGTTCTTAAAGTTCTTTATTTAAAGTATATAAAGATCTAATCTTTAGCGTGGTTTTTCACTCCAAGTTTGCTTGTTTTTCCTCTCAATAGTTTTCACTCCTCAAACTAAGACTGCTGAAGTGAGCAGCACCCAAGACAGTTACAGTAAAATACAAAGGAAAAGGAAGACACTGATTTATCTCTCTGATTGTTAATTGAAATAAGGTAGTGATACACCTCTTCCTGCTGTACTTCAAAGGAGGAGCAAAAGATTTATTAAAATTACACTGACATGTATAAGTGACAAGTTATGGATACTTCCCAGATTTACACAAATTAGTTGTAGAACTATTGCCTTTTCTCTTCTGGGTGCTTTAAACACCTTCAAGAACAATTACATTAAAAGAGAAAGTTCCTTTGCTGTCAAAGGGTTTCTGTCAGAGACAGCACTAGAACAAATTGGGGCTGAGGCAGTTTGGAGGAAATAATACTCCAACTTTGCCCTTCGATTTGTAATTGGTATAAATGTGTCAAAACAAAGGACATGTCCAAGAATATTTCTATCCCTTCAAAGAGACAGACAGAATTACAACAAATTCTTTCATAACTTTTGCTTTATATTTGGCCAGTCTTTTGAATTATGTAATGGAAACTTAATCCTTCTCTGCTGCAAACTGTTTTGCAAGACCAACGACTAAGTCCACCTGCTTAAATTTGAAGAACAGAAAGATACTTAACATTTGTTGTTCTTCTAAGAAAATATTCCTAAGTGCTCTGGCTAGACCCCTTCAAAGCAAAGCTAAACTTCTAGTTCAAGAATGATATTTATCATGACCTATATAGTACAATGTTTTCATCAAGGTAGCAGACTTGGACTGCTTATGTTAGAAGGCTATGTAACTCAATCTGACAAGGTTAACACTTCCACTTAGCAAACCACACTTAAATTCCTGTCTTGACCTGACTCTTTAGATGTCTAGAAACAATCAGGCCATATTTGGCCTGTGGTTCCTTATGAACCACAGCTTTTGCAGGAACTGCAGAGGTATCTCTTCACAAACACACATAAGGATTTTGTGATGCTGAGTTTGCTCACAGCCTGCTGAATGGTAATAAATCTTTTTCCACAACTGCTCTGTCAATAACAGAACTGCTTGGAATGAGTTGGTGTGGGCTACCGCATCTATAGTGTGGCTGTAATTGTTGCATGTGAATATTGTACCTATATGTGATGTTGTTCTGAGCACATTCATACAGCACAGATGGGTTAGTTTTGTATTCAGTCACCACTGCGTAAAGAAGATCTCCATATTTTTTGCTCTTTCTTCAGGCCTCTTTCTTACATCCACTTATTTGAAGGGACAAATCACTAGTGACATGGTATATGGTGAACATACTCTTTGTTGCGGGATGCTCTTCCAGCAGTCCTTCTAATCTGATCTGAGGCAGCCAAGCTTTGGGTTTAAGATAGACATATTCTCCCTAAGTTCACACTAAAGAATTACCATATTAAAAATGTTCAAAGGTGGTCAAGCACCATTCAGATGCATCTTCCCCATCTCACGTGCAAAGAGCAGTAAACACAAGGAGGCTACTAGAATATTCTCCTAGATTTGTCTGCTACAGATTTCCACACTGTGGAATATCCTATTCTGGGAATATCTGTTCCTGTCAACAGAGCGTCCCCTCTGGATTCCTGAAGGGCCCTGGCACCAAGGAGGAGGAAGAATTCTTGAGTGGAAAAGGAAATAAAAAGACACAGGAAATGCTTGGCTGAAGAGCAGGAGGAAAAACCTCCCTGACGGAGTGTGCTGGGATGTGTCCAAAGGAAATGCTGGAATCTCCCTTCTCAAGGGACTTCAAAAACTGAACACCAGCAAATGTACTTCAGGGAATGATACTGCATTGGCAGGAAAATGGGCTGGATGATCTGACTATTTTCCATCTTTAACTTGTCTAAATCTATGAATAATCCAGATCTTTCTCGCTGCCTTTTTTTTTTTTTCTCTTACCAATTTCCAAAGTATTCTAAGTTGGGAGTTACTTCTTTTAAAAGAAGTAACATTAATAATTATTACTTTTAATCCATCAGTCCTGAGGCTCAATAAATTCTGACCTTTCCTGCAACCTATTCTACTTTCCAGAATTGTGATGTGCCAGGTGTAGAGCTAAGTTCAGGCAAATATGAATAGTTACAGCTGGTTTCTACGGTGTATGTCTGCAGATTTTTGGAGGCAGTCATACTTAAGTTTCTAGTGGTCTGGTATTAGTAATTCTCTGCAAGGAAACCTGCAAAGTTTGGATAATAATCTCTGAGAAGCCTTGATGTTGTAAATTCCTTCGTTCTCTCGCTACCTCAGATTTTTCCTGATGTAATGACATCAAGTGTCCCAATTTCTCTATGAATGTGTTAATGTGAGCAGAGTTTGTTAAAGGCAAGCATGCAACGCCTATATGTCTGGTCTTTAGCAGACTTGGTAGTATCCATTCATTTAACAAGGAACAGAAACGGAGGATATTTTCGCTCAATTGTAGATTTTGGGGGTTTTGTGTTGTGCCTTTCACCTATAAAGTTCAAGATAATTTACCTGTGCAAAGAGCCTTCATCTTTCCTATCCCTTATTCCTATAGCTCAAATACAGCATAATTTATATTGTTTCCATATGAATTTTGATTTTACTCGAAATGTTTTATTGTGCCTTTCCCTAGATAGAAACTTTTTCTTTTATATGTAAGCATGTCTACATGTACATGTGTACGCTTGCATAAATAAAAGATCCAGTTTGACAAAACAAAGACGAAATATCAGCAGATACTTAATTGTGTCCGCAGTGTGAAACGTATGACATAAAAGATTCACTTCAACTACAGTCACCCCACTGACTGAGGTACCTGTAGCTGCTTTGAATCAGCATCATGGGACATATAAACGGATCAGGTAAGCAATGTGAATGTCTTTTACAGTTAAGTAGCAAGACTGAAAGTTCTTTAAGACGGAATTCATATAGCTCTATCCTTGAGCTCAATGAGTATTCCTAAGCAGTCTGTATCATGGCATTACTTCACAAACAGTAATCAGTTTATCAGTGGGTGGCCTGACTTCTGTTCAGTGGAAGTTTTATGCCTGAATAATGTGAGTACAAATTCTGCATCCAAGTCCTGTGTTCACATGTAGACCTTCTTGGCACACATGGTAACTTGACCCCAGAAATGTCTTAATTTTATAAATGACTCAGTAAGTAAGATAGCTCGGTCTAAAAGCAAAATACTAGCATTAACTTTATTTTAGAAGAAAGAGTTTCAAGAAACCACATCCATCTAAGTATCTACCTCTAAAGAAGGGTTCTCTTTCAGATCTCGGATGTTACAATGACTTATTTATGATAGACTTTCAAGGCTGCAATTAATGCTGAGAGCGAGTTACTTTTGCTAAATTCATAAAATTG
>VZSC01017615.1:193776-207368 GCA_013398225.1 Steatornis caripensis | reverse complement strand
AAAATTGTTTATGCCTTTGTGAATCTGTTATGGAGGACTTGAGTTAGTCATCACAATGAGAAATGAAACTTTTGAACATGCTAGAATTCATGATGCTATTAAGTAATTTGAGAAAATAATCATTCAGCTAGCTCCTGCTACAGTGAAACTAGTATGATGCACTCAAAACAACAGCACTCAGCAATAACACAGTATGTTCTTAATCAAGACAAATTTACTGTGAGCCAGGGGTCAATCAAAAAAAGGAATAGGAAGCTTGCAGCTCTCTTCATGAGCTTGGGTAAATCTGTCCATCAATATCAGTGCTCAGCAGTTACTGTTTTGAAAACACGTTGTATGTTGTAGCAACGCTTAAATGAAAATCAGTCAAATATTACTTTAGCCTGTAGACTTCTGTCCCATATGCCATGACTTTTCGTGATTCAATTATTTTGTATCTTTTATATGTCTTAAAATAATGTTGTTTCAAATAGATGTAGCTGGGAAAAATACTGTTTCAAGGACAAGCATGGCTAAACTAATGAATAGTTGACAAAAATGTGAAATAAGTGCTAATTCATCTTTTAGACTCGGTATTAATAAAGTCACACATGAAAGAGCTGAATAGAGGAAATAAAATTGCTCAGTCAGTTTCAACTTGGTTTAACATTTGTCTAAATCACTGAACTGTTTTGAAGAAACCTGGCTCTATTTTGTGCTTGGATATTTGAATAGATCTTTGGGTTGGGGAGGGTTCTTCCTTTGAATTGGAAACATTTTCAGTCTTTTTAAAATCTCTACTACTTTTGCGCAGCAAAAGTTTAACTATCCCAAAGCACTTCAATACAAAAAACACACCTTTGTTTGGTCTCTACATATACAAATTTTAAAATCTATGCCTGCCCACCACAAAAATACTGGATGAAAGTTTGTTTGGTTTTTGTTTTTTTAAAAAGTTATTATTATTTTGAGTAACACATCTCTGAATTTGGGCATCTGATGGAGGGAGTGTGTCTTTCTTAAAAATAAAAAAATTTTCTTTGAGGCTAGCTTCATTCTACAAAGTGGAAATCTTCAGGCTGTTTCAAGCTATGTGCTTGAATCTCTAAGCATTTTGATAGTCTTATGTATTTTCTCCCTGCTCATGAAATACCACGGATTTCCTATTGAGGATGTGACTTCACTGTTCCTATTGAGGATGTGACTTCACTGTTCACAAGTTCACTGAGCTGTGAGACTTTGAGTACAGATTCAAGCCCTTTAACACAGTGTTTACCCTAAAGAATGTATACAACCTTCCTTAAAATGTGCCTATCATTACCAAAACAAAGGGCTTGTTATGTACGCATGTGAAATATTCAACAGAAATGAACTATTTCTCCAGCTCTGAAAAAAGACTGTGCAGAGAAACTTTGCCAGATGACACCAGGTCGTTAAGTGCTTTGTGAGAAATGTCTTGGCCTAGTCTAGTTACGGATGAAACTTGCTTTCCACTTCAGCGAGGCCAAAATTTCACAGTTGGATGATGCCCTAGAGATTATCAAGAACACTATGAAAAATTTCCCATCACCTCTGATTAATTACCCAGAGTAACAAGTGGTCCCCTGGGCAACTTTGTGTCTCCGCTATAGATAAGCACTGCTATGCGAATTTTAATGAAGTGCAAACTTCGCAACAAGCGGGATAATTTTACCATTGCAACCATCTTGCTTTATACTCACCATTATATGATAAAGCAGTTTAACACAATCAGTCGAGGCTCCAATTCACAATGACGTTAACACAGTGTTATCTAAAAAGTTAGTACTGTTTGGGTTGTGCTGAGTAAACATACAACTTAATGTTCACTGGTGGATTTGAGACAAATAGATTTGTAGAATCACATACATTAAAACTGATCACTTTCCATTATGGAAGTACACCTACATGTGTTAGTATATGCAAACCTACATACTGTGGTCACAGCCCAAGTTCTCTCGGGTACTAATATCCAGTCCATGCCTACAGGGATCCCATAAGCTCAGGGAAAAATGAACATGTTTTTTCCACAGTCAATGTGAAAAGAGTTCTTGGAGAATGTTAGCTCACTAAATTGTAAAGAACTCAAACTTACAGCACCATGTGTTCCTGTTGGCAGCCTGGTAACATAAAGCTAGAATAACAGTCATTGCTTTCTAATATAGTAATGCTAAGAACTCTAAGGTTACTGACGCAATTGGATTTTGGGGTGGGGAGGATAAAAGGAGGGAAGAAATACCCTAAAAGGGCTTTAGTAGAAATTAATTTCATGTATCAGAGTTATTTGTAGAGGAACTTGGGGAACTATATTGACAAAGTGTGGAATGTATCCATAAAAAATTTCCAATCCTTTCTATAGTACAAATACTAATTTTTCTTTTTTTTTAACATTCCTATTTACATCTTTCTACCAGTTAATACATTTAAAACATTTAATATTGTCAATTAGGATATGTAGCCAACTACCCAAAACAGGTTTTTTTTATTTAAAAAAAGTCCTCCTTTGTTATAATCATTATCTTACGACATGTAATTAACTAATGAATACCATGATTACATCAGGTTAGTACACTGAAAATTATTCATAAAAGTTAGGTCTTTTGGTAGATTTGGGATACAAGTCTTTCACTTCATTAACCAAACTGTTACCTTTCCCAACATACCTTGCCTCGCATTCTTTTTATTTTTTCCTTCCATTGTAAGAATGGTATTTGGTTAACTATGCAAATGAAAACTCATTTGGGACATATTTTTGTTTTGCTGATTCATGTTTTTCAGTGTCTTCCTCCTGCCTTTTCAGTCCTAAATTGAAGAACTGCTTTTCTTAAAATTGATGTAGAGGCTGTATACGATTTGAACCTTTTCTTTTCCTTTGTGTTATTCGTACAGAATGTGAGTTTGAGAGAGCTGGCATAATCTGCATCATTTAAAAATTTTGTGTGTGGACTTGTCTGTAATCCCCAAGAAGTCCTCTGTGAGGAGGGAAGTATAATTTGTCTCATTTTATAGACAGGCAAACATAGAAGTGGAAAAGCTACATGGCTGTAAAAACAGACAGATGGTCCCCAATCTCTGACTTGAAAAAGAAGAAAGAGGCTGACGGTGCTGGAATTTAAAAAAAAAAAAAAAGGCCAGAAAACCTACCAGGATTACTACTGAGTTTATCCAGGGAAAAGTTTTGATGATTCACAAGTTGCTCTTGAGCTGCCAATCTTTTCACTTTGTTTGTTGTGCATGTAATGCCGCCCACCACCTGTTGTTAATTATAACATCCTATAAATCTAACATTAGAAGACTAGCAAGGAGACATGGTGCCTGCACTGGCTTTATGGACACTCTAGGAAAAAAAATAATTTTTCAAGAATTTATTCCTGGATGAGCTTCTATGAACCTGGCATTGTCATGAACTGATATTTCTATTAAGAAATACACCATTGGATGCCTTTAAACAAATAAGGTTCTGGCTTTATACAACCAATGTGGTTTCAAACACCATATCAAAAAACACTATGATGGGAAGCTATCATTTCATAAATCAAAATGGCTTGCTTGGTAATAAATATTTTTCTTAGAAACCACACATTCTCTTTCCTACAGATCATATGACTTCCCAGTTCCTGCATTTTTTGACATTACCGGATTAACAAAGGAACGTGGGAAATAACTCAACATGGTGAAATAATTCAGTTTAGCTGTGCCTACACTGTGTTTAGAACAACTTAAAAATGTGTGATTTCAGGCATAGCTGATCAAATTCTTCCCTTTTTCAGGTAGCCAGAAATTGGCTGAACTGTGGAGTGCTACCTTTCTGAGATGGGGAAAGTGTTCAGTTTTGACTACATTACTTCAATTTCATTTCTCAGCGTTATATTCTACAAAAGGGTGAGCAGTATTTCTGTCTCCCAGTATGGGAAATAATTTCTTGCCTATATGGGCTCTGAGCATTAAAAAAAACCTCAACAAACTGTAAAAAATGCCATGAATCATTGCTATTGACTCTGTGTTGTGTGATAGCTACTATTCAGATAACTTCCACTTGTATCGATAAATTGGCCTTTGTAAGCAAATTAAAAAAAGGAAAAAAATAATAGTTCTAAGAAAGAAAACATACAGAGATTCATGTTTTGCTGTCACTGACAGCAGTCTAAATCCAGATTAGGTCTACACACAAGTCCTGTAAAGACACATCCACATAAATAACATCTACAAGGAATATACTATTGCATTTACACAGATGTATTCTCACGTGTAGAATAACTTGCTGACATAAAATATCAAATTGACTGGGACCTATCTACTGGCATTACCAAACACCATAAGTTGGTCCAAAATATTTAGCAACAGACTTTGCTGAAGAGATATATGCACTTGCATGCTTGTGTGTATTTGTGTATGAAATCATACGTACGTTTCACTTAAAGAATATAAGCAATAAATACATCTCCTGTAAATAATACTGCTCTGTACAAAGTCCTTCAAGTTTTCTAGTGTCTGCTCAGAAAGTCATTAAGAGTTTATAAAAGTCTGATGATTCAGCTTGTTTTACTGGGATCTCTTTTACGATGCACTTCTCATGCAAAGATCAGTGTATTCTTCCATTTATTTGTTCCACAATTATTCAGTAGTCCACAGCAAGTATTTTGGTGTTCCTGGGTGTGAGAATTCTTTTTATAATGAAGGGCAATGTGGGTATGAATATATTTATATAGCTTCAATGACTTATTGGCTCTGCTTGCTAGTAAAAATATGGTTTTGATTATCCTTAAAACTCCTGATTCAACCTACTTTGGGAAAGTTGAGCTATACTGTTTTTTCTGTTCGCATGACATACTGTGCATTCTAGCTGAGATCCAAGGTACAGTACAATGGACTTGCATCAAAAGAGAAACTGTTGCAGCAAACCTTGATTGGAAGCTGAAATGTAACTTAAAGAATATTAATAACAGAAGGGTATTGAAAACAGAGTTCTGGTCCTAGGCAAACAGTTTCTCAGTGGTTCAGCACGACAGTTTAGAAGACAAATAGGACAAAAATTGCTGAAAGTATACAGGAAATATTATGAATCCTTGGGGAGGGAGGGAGGGAAAAAAATCCAAGTAACGTTTGTTTAACAGGCAGGCTTTAAATGACCTCAAAGAATTATGTGCCATGTTGGTTATGGTCTTGTAAGAGAATTCCATTACTTTGAAAGCAAATGTGGAGCCTGAGGCAGCTTTGTTACATATACTAATAAGAATACACCTACCCTCAAGCTGATCTTCCTGTGCACCTACCTCTGTATTTTTTTTTCTCTTTTCATCTTGCCTGCAATGGTGATTATATGATAACCCACTTATAAATCTTATCTAAAACAATTAATTCTTTACACTAAGTATGTTTTTCCAATTCAGCTGTATTGCTGTGTAATTCTAGAAGCTTTTTTTTTTATTGGGGAGAAAAGAAAGCTACAAAGTAAAACTGCAGCTTCTTTAAGATTCATGTTAATATACTGTGAAACGTGCAATTCTATCAGGGCAAAGGACAAAAAACTGACAGTATCTTGATTACTGGTACATCAGGAAAGGAGGGGATACATTAAAGCCATGTGAGGGTAGAAAACTTTCTGAAAATGTTTTCTATGTATCTTAGTTCTGAAGTTAATTGCATCTCTGCATCCTTACGGGCCAGTGGCCAGCCTCAGAGCCACCTGCTTGTTTTTGGAATACAATTCTGCAACTGACTGCCTTCCTGTCTGCATCCTAAGTTGCACGTTTCTATAACATACTGTGAGTACATCCGACCTGCACTGTGTGCAGTTCTGTTCTTGAGGGAAAACATGACACTATTAACCAGTGACTGGTAGGCTTTAATAAATGCAGTTTTTCATGCTGAGTGAATAATACTTACGAAATAACCTACTGTATGGATGACCATCCCACTAACTAGAAACTTATCTCAATGTGTGTCTGAAAAGCAGTTGATGTCCTCAGCAAAGCCTGCCTCTCTTAGGATAATACTCTGACATCTGTCTTTGTGAATGGAGAAGGTCTCTCCCCATCTCTGGCTTGGGGCTGCTATTTTCCTGTAGTTTCTAGCCTTTGTCTGTGAAGATTTTTGACAAGATAGGTCCTTCTCAATGGCAATAATTTTCCCCAGGAAATGGAACTTTGAAAGACTTGTTAATTGCATTGTTTCAACATTAGACTTTTTCATTAATTATGCTCTCTGTCCTCAATGACTTTAGCTCTTAATGCCAATGCAGCAAAGAATGCAGTCTCTGACATATCCACAATGGTTGTATAGTAGTCTTTTTAACAGGGCATGAATCCAGGATGTTGCATCTACCATGTTACTATTCCCTCTATGAAGGGGAAGGAGCTGACACTTGCGATTGCTTTCCAAACCCAATTCAGTGTGGTCAACTTAAATAATGCGTTCTTGCTAAATTAATATTAATAAATGGGGCCTGAATCTCCCAGCCTGTTACCAAAAGCATCAGTTCTCATGTCTTTCACGTCAACTGATGCTATATTGCATGTGAAATGTTTTTATTGGAAGGCAATAGGGGGGTGGGAGGGCATCTTCTGTAATGCTCTAAACAATTAAATTGTTATGGAGGAAATTACCTCAGCTTAATAGGAGAGTACTTCACTGTACCGGTTCTGATATCCAGACTCAACATCCAGTAATGAAGAGATCCTAACAGTGTTGAGTATCAAATCTGAAGCATTCTGACAATCTGTGTTTTCTTCTCTTTCTAGAAAGAGAGGGGAATAAAGCACTCACGTTAATACTCTTCGAAATACGCAGGACAGCAGAGAAATATTTTTTACTTTACTTGAATAAATAAGCTCATAAAGTTTGTTTTATTTTCCTATTTCAATTTTTTTTGACGTAATCAAATGTTAATACATTAAATAAACATGAAACAGCACAGGAAAATTGTGTTTAAAACTGTTGCTCAGGTTACAGAGACGCCATGAAGGGCTCACATTTTGTTTTATTTTATTTTTATGAGTAATATTGTCTACATTCCCACATTATGCTTGTGTGTAGCTCTATAATTCACAGTAAACTGTGAGTTATTTTCTCTTTGAACTTACAGAGGATCACTATTTCTATTCCTACAAAGCTAATTTTTCTTTCAACAGCAGTCAGGTTCAAGCTTGTTCAGAGTTTTGAACAAGTAAAAGCTGGAGAAATGAGAGCAAAAATTGAGATATTTCACTGTACAATGTAAACTCTTTGGTTTATCATAAAATACGAGAGAACAACAAATTGCATCAACCAAAGCCTAAAACCTAAGTAGTTTTTTTTCCCCCAATTCATAAGCGAGTAACAGTTGACAGCTCTGGGATGTGCACTCCTCTCTCATGAAAACATTTTTCCGCTCTGCCTTTTCCAAAAATCGAAAGTTCAAAGCTAAACTACTACATGTTATAAAAGAACAAATTTACCATGACACTTAAACAAAGACATGAGTCAGTGTATTCAGCTTTCTTGAGGGAGGAAGGAGTTATGTTTCTTGTTAAGGCAAGGTTTGCAGTAAAGAAATTATTTTTCTAGTTTTATATTTCTCCTTATAATTATTTATCCACATAGACGTTCTCTTTTACTGTACAGTTACACTTGTAACTCATGCCTTTTTTTGTCACTGATATACTAATTAAGGTTTACAACTTTCCTCCTCAGAAAGTAAAATATTAACATCCTCATTATACAAATGGGCAAATGCAATTATGGACATTAAGACACTTAGTTCAGCGTTGTTTAGGATACCCATGGCAGTCTGGGAACCTCAGCTGCTGCTTTTTGCTCTGAAGAGCGCTACTTTTGTTCTTGGGAATGGCACAAGCAAGATAAGTAGCATGTATGTCGAAGACAGAAATGAAATGAGATGGCTTTGGACTGCTGTGGGTAAAAACCTCTATCTGGAACAAAAAGCGTGTGATTTTGTGGCCTCTTAAATGTGAGGTGTAGAACACCACATATTAAGCAGCTGAATTGCTCTATGTAGTTTTTAAAGCTGTCTAGAAAACTTGGAACACCATTTCAATTTATTTGGAACAAGTGGCTGACTCATTCGTCTGCCTTGAAAAACCTCTACTTCTGTTCCTGACTGAAATAAAATGGGTATTCTGAAAGACATTCCTCTTGTACAACAGGAGGGAAGTGCAGAAAGTCACACAGCTCCTGAAAATACTGAGCCTGGCTATCCCAGAATGTATAGCTGCTGTGGAACATGTTGAAGGATGCAAACTTCTAATAGGTACTGTGGTAGCTTTAAAGTGTCCATTCTTTCAAGCAGATTGATACTGCAAAGTCTTGTTCTTTGTGAATACGAATTTCAGGTAGCTAGATCAAAGATTGGCTCTAGATTTGGACCTTTGACACTGAATGTTATATCTAGGAGGATGGAACCAAAATCAGAAAATCCTTGAGCATGGGGAAAGCTGATATCTGAAACTATATCCAACAGCCCAGGCACACCATCAGCATTCTGTTTTTCTTTATTAATATGTAAAGATTTATTAGGTCATTCCCTAAGAGCGGTGTTCAGCAGCTGTAGAAATGATACGCGCAAAATGAGGGAGACTTAATTCTTTCTGCTTCAAATTCAATTTTTTAACAATGTAGCTTAGAGATTGAAGTGTTGTAATTTCTATAGCTGCCTCTCTCCTTGTGTTGTTTCTGTAAGATGATGTGTGAAAGGACCTTATGTGGTAGTTACCTATAGTCGTAACTTCTCTTTAGCCTTTTAAAAATCCTGTTATATTTCACAGGGGAACACAAAGAAGCTGTAATGTGATTAATACAAAGGGTTTTTTTAAACTTTAACTTTTCAAATGGAAATGTTTGGATTTTTCATTTGTCTGCTTCTGAGAGGCACTTAATCGATTGTGCCACTGAATTTAATGCTGGTTATGAATGAGATTGTAGAAAATAAAGGGACACGGCCTGTGGGAAGTCCATTTCTAGTAAGGGAGAGTGCCACAGTCGGTTTTGTCAGGTGCAGGCATATCACACTAGTGATAATGGCTAAAGGCACCAGCCAACTAAAGACGGGAAGCTGCATTATGTGGCCTGCTGGGTAGATGAACTGTGTTTTGATAACCTCTGGAATAAGGACGAAAGTGAACTCTGCTTGATAGACAATAAACTCATTTAATTTTCAGTCATCATGCATTAAACTGTAAAAGTTACTAAGCCAGACAAACCAGCATATATACTTCATTGAGTAGTAGGGAGCAATTAGGTGACAGTGCCGTGACAGAAAGAGGGCTGCTGATTAATAATAGGCTACTGGTAGGTACACTTGCTGGCTATGTGCAAATGAGGGTGAGAAGGGGTTTGTTTCCCCCTTTCACTGGAGCCAAGCCTAGTACTCAGCGATGTGCTGCTTCGTTTGGCTATGCAGGCAATACAGCCAGTAATACCTTAAGTGTTCTGAAGCAGTCGGAACCACAATTCAGCCAAGTTCAGTACCAGCCGCTGTAACAAGTATCATGCAGGGCAAATATTGTATTCCCCTGGCTTGTGCTTCCACCTCCCACATTTTACAAGTGAGCAGGAAAGAGACTCTCGCCAGAGGTTAGGAAAACTGCGTGATTTATAATACTAGTGGTAAGTGGAACAGGGGAGACTGTGGGACCAAGAGAGCCAAGTATTTTAAGCATCTGTTACAGGCCTGTGCCAGATGCAGGATACCAGACAAGATGTGCCATTTGTCTGTTCTTGAATGGAATTTCCTATGTCCCTAATACCAAGCAAACTCTGTTTATTTATAATATAACTACTTCTGGTTTTGTAGAGATGATATACAGCACATTTCATCTTTTCACTCTCACAATGACATTTAAACACTTAAAAAGTGATTTATTTAGCTGCGTAAATTCAGTCAGGCTTGGCGGGTATTTTGCTTTGTCATGGGTGAATCCATAAAGGCTAGAAAACTTCTCTGTTTAGGGACGCTGAATTGTGTAGTTTCCAGAAGTACAGTTTTCTCCAATGCTTATCTGGGTTAAGAATAAGACTCAAGTTCTTTAGAAGACTGTAGGCAGTGATTTCAAGTGACCATTTTCACAGGCACAAAGAAAAGAATTATTTGGGACATGTTGACTGTCATCTCCTGAAAGTGGAATATTTTCTCCACTTTTAAGTGATTGTACTTAGTAAGTGTACTAGTACTAGTACTTAGTAAGTGATTCCAATTATTTCCCAAAGAAATAATCAGGAATTTCTGATCAAAACTTTTTTTTCAGAACATGTCAATTCAAAACTACATCTCTTTGGTGGTAACACATGCATTAGTTGTAAAAGGAAACATCTCTCATTTGCTAGAGTGCATTTCTAGACAAAATTAGAGAGAAACATAACCTTCCCAGAGTAACAGTATCTCATAATGAGACTGATTGCCTGGGAGTTGAGTATCTCACCTTTAAGTCTCTGTGCTACCTTGTCAGTATCAAAGACACAAGCACCAAACCACACTTGAGACCAGGGGGGAAGTTAGTTCTAGGGTGTCCAGGCCTAGAAGGAAAATGCAACAGCCCCACAGTAGAACAACTTGGCTCCGCAGTAAGGCAATTGCGCAGAAGGATTGATCTTCTGCACATAAACCTTTATTAATATCAGCACCCTTTCCTGCTGGCACTGCAATGCCTGTTTGCTCAAAGTCACATCAGGGTGGACTGTCAAACCTGCCTGCCTTTTCCCCAGGCCCTTTCTGATACCTCCACTCTAGCATCACATCTTCCAGTCCTTTACCAGCAGCCTGTGGCCTGATCACCTTGCTACTGTCCAAAGTACGACCTTTTTTGAACTGTTGCTAGTTTTTGAGTTGAGAGGAGATGATACCTAAGACAGACTTTGTGACCTGGGCTCTCAACAGACCCCAGCTTTTCCACAGAAATGCCTTGGCTTCTTCCAAGGCAGGACAATTAAAAATAAATAAACAAAAATCTGCCAGTTGGAGAAAGTGAAAAGTTGTTACAAATTTGCTGACAAAAACATGAAGGCCCACAAAATTTCTCATCATAATCCATGCTTCTCCAGTGATATTCCCTACAACCTTTTAGGTCACAAGCTACATTAAAACATGTGCAATTAACTGTTTCCATAAAGAAGCTGCATGAGCTCATCCCTTTCTGCCTCAGTTTTTCTGTTTGTAAAGCTGAGGCTGTAATATTTCACTGTGGTATTGCTCTGAAGTCCAGCTTCTGACTGGAGTTATTATTACAATAACTACTGCAGCAGATTTCAAAATTTAGGGAAAGCATTGCCATTCAACAATTAAAGCACAAACCACAGCCATCACTTTCATTGTGTTACTACAGGTATAGACCCAACAGAGCCGAAAACAAATGTTCACACTTGCTTCTAGGTGTAATCCTCTGTTAGGAGAGTATCCCACTGCCCCTCTCCCCGCAACCATCAAAGGTTTTTCCAGTACACTTAGCTGTTTCTAGCTGTAGCTAGAAAAGATACAGCTGCATTTTTTTGGCTTGTATAGCTTGAGCTCAACCATCAGCAACAGCTTAGTCTGAGCTGTTTTACAAAACTATTTTTCTGTAAACATTTTCATTCAATAGTTACCATGTGATATCTATGTTCCCATAAAACACAACAGTGACTGGATGCATTGTTTTCCTATTAACAGACTGGTCAGATACTGACTCAGGAGGTGGTCTGAAAGCTGAGCACAGAGGTGAGACAGAGAACACTTAATGAAAGCTGGGCTCTGAGATGGAGTCCTGTGATAGTCCAACAAGTTGATGTTGAGTGACACAGCAGCATCTCGATAGGCAGTTGAATGGCTATGGTCAGCTTGGAGAGGAATTTCTAAGCTAGCCTTTAGCTCATGGCTTTGGAAACGGTTGTTTGCAAATAGACCTCACACAAACAAAGCACAAAATACAGGATCCAGGCTGGGTTTTGGGGATTTTGCACACATTCACGTTTCAGGGTACTTAGAATCTGGAGGCAGGTCCTTGCTTGAGGTTCAGGACAATCTCTAATGTAGCTAAATCATGCAGGCTACAGAGGCTGCTGTAAGGAGGCTACCGCTTCCCACAGAGGTAAAGTCCGGCCAAGAATAGCATGTGTTTCCTCCTCTGCATCTAGCACAACTGCAGCTAAGTGGTTGCTTATGTTCAGAAATGAATGAAATATTCAATGAAAACAAGAATCCTCACTGACGCGACCACCGCTTCTTAATCATTACACAAAATAATGTTGTCTTGCCCAAGCGTGCCTGGCTCTCTAAGGATAATGGAGACAGTGCAGTGTTTGGATAGCTGCTGTTTTTTTTCTGAAAAGGGTGTGCCTGTGTTGAGGGCATGTTCACAAGAGTTTTAGCCCAGAAAGAAATAGGTACATCTGGAAAGAGCATAATCCAGGTTGCCAGACTCTGGCACCGCTATTAGAAATAATCCTTTCTCGGGAAAGTACCAAAATGTGGCTGTCTGGTTTGCCCACAAGTATTTGGGCATTTTTCTTGGCAGGCATGGGGTACTGGCAGTTATTTGGCATTTTGATTCCTGCCCCAACTAGTGTCTATTCTTTCTTTGCTGAAGACGCAAGAATATGCCTGTGGTTAAATCACTGGCCTAGGGCTTAGGCAAAGTAGGTTCTGCTCAGATTTTAGTCTGCATCCTTGGCCAGGTCACTTCAGCAAGAATTTTGAAAAGTGCTCAGCACCCACAAACAGGATCAGATTTTTCAAAAGCTCTCTGCTTCCACTGAGGCAGCAGCCAGATGATCAAAGGAGCTTTTCAGAAAATTTGGCTGCAAGTGTCATTGTGAGAGCTACTGGGTGCTGAGCACTCATGAAAATCTGGTTCTCATTGAGGTGCCCGGATGGGAACGAAGCTCTCCAACTAGCCCCCATTGTGACAGGAAGACACTTGAGAATCTGGCCAGGAGCAACCTCTTGAAATGCTACACCAGCAACTTTCTCTGTGCCTCAATTTCCTCTAAATGTGAGTGATGTTGCCAGGGTGCTTGTAAGGATAAATTCATTAATCTACTGTATGTGATGTTCTTGGATGCTTCTGCAGCCAGGAGAGGGAGGTGAAGCGTTTGTAGTACAACATCTTTCCAGACATACCAATGATCTGTGTAAACAAGAGTGCGTTAAAGGGACTGGAGCAGGAGTTCAGGAGTCAGCTTCGCTCTATGTACAATTTACAAGACTTCAAGTTGAGGAGCTGCTGCTCTTTGTCTTAAATCCTTGATTATGAATCAGGGCTCCGCCATGCTAGGGGATGTAACAAATAAATAAATCAAAAAGACTTGCCCTGAAAAACCTTTCCTCTAAACAAAGTGGGGCGAGGAGAATACGCTGGAAAGAAATGATAAAGCTCTTCCATTCAGCTGTTTGCCTTCTGAACTCCCTGCCTGTTGAGTACTTTCATGGTTTTCTTTCTCACATCCCACCAAAGTGTTTGGTATTGTTTGGGGAGTTTTAGAACTTCAACTTTACAGACCGCTTACTCTCCTTATACTACATACCCATACACAGTAGTATTTTTTGCAGGTGGGGTTTTTTTTTTTTGTTTTAAGACCACAGAATCTTAAGTTCAAAATGGACATTTTTTTCTTTTTTTTTTTTTTTT
>VZSC01017615.1:177835-193591 GCA_013398225.1 Steatornis caripensis | reverse complement strand
TCAAAATTGGCATTTTTTTTTTTTTTTTTTTTTTTTTAACTTACAATGGCCTCAATTTTGCCTCCAGATGGGGAAATCTGAAAGGTCCTGAGCCTCCTGCGGTGTGTGCTGGAGCAGCCTTCCTTCTCTTTCCGAGCAGCCTCGCCTCACAGGATGCAACATTTTCTTTCCAGCTGAGAGTGGAGGCCCCCCCTCTGCCCCCCTCGCTTTTGGCCTTCCAGCACTGTCCGCATCTGTACGAGCTAATGCTACCCAGATCCTTCTCAAAGGGGCACTGAGGGCTGGCACGCAGAAGCAAAGCCCCCGGGGTTGTATCTCCGAAACCCAAGAAACCTCAAACGCATTGTGTTTCCATAAATGCTCCTCAGCTGACTGGGCTGCGGGGAGTTTCTGGTCTCCTCAACCCTTGCCTCTCCTTCGGGAATTGGAAGCGCAGGCTTTAAATTAATTTTCTGACTGCCTATGTGCAGAAATGGCGTTAACATCAGAGCAGCCCAGAACCACACAGCTGCAACACGAGGCGGGAGATGCTACACCAACGGCACGGGCCCGGCCTGACTGACGAGGGGCCCCTAACCGCGGCTGCCCTGTGGCCCGGGCTGGTCCCGGCCCTGCCTGCAGCCCGGCGAGGGCGAGCTATCACCGCCCCGCCGCCCGACGGCTCCTTCCCCTTCAGGGCTGTGGCGGCGACACCGCGACCCGGCCGGGGGCGGGCTAACGCGGGCTCTCGCCGTCACCGTTCCTGGCGGGTAACGGTCGCCGAGCGCGGCAGAGCCCCGAAGGTGCCCCGCGGCTGAGGGGGTGCGCTGCGGCCTCTTCAGAGATTTAACTCGGTGCAGGCTCTGCTGGCCGCAGGTGCTCAACGGCCACTTCTGTTGCAGCGTTTTCAACAAAAATGAGGGTTTTGTCGTTTTGGGTTTTGTTTTTTTCAAAGTAGAATACAACATTGTGACCGCTTAATTGTCACTAAGTTGAATCCGCTGACACAAACTCCTGCTATCCCGACAGCTTTTGGGCGCTAGGTACAACATTTCATGACCTCCCGAAGTCTCAAAGACGTGTAACCAGTCGAGCAAGCAGAAAATACTTCTCATCATCATCGTCAGTGGTGGAGGGGGAGAAGCTGGGAAGGAAGGGTTGCTGCACCCTGAGCTGAGGTCTGTGGTGCTGAGAGGCCCCGGGAAGTGCCAAGTTACTTCTGCAGTTAGCTCCAGCTTTGGTGGGAGGTGACGGAGCGGCTCTCAGTCTCGTGGATGGGGTCGTCATGCTGTCAGGGTCCATGAGGCTAAAATTCCAGCTCTCAAAATACACTCAATAAATAGCGCATTGAAAATATAACAGGTTTCTGTTCACTTATTTTTGAAATACTTGGTTTCATGAGATGAACAGTTAGTAGAAAGCTGAAAGCACGTGTAGCAGAGAAAACGTCTCTGAGCAGTCGCAAATTGAGTTTGTTTTGCTTGTGTTTCAGAGTCCTTTTGTATTGAGTTCTTGAGAGCGTTCACCGTATAAGTAACAGAGGTGGTGTTGAAAATAGGGTGTTTCAAAAGAATAATATAAAATATTCATTGCAAGTGAATTCTGAACTCAGTGAAAGGCAGTTTTGGTGCTTGAAATTTGAATCAAAGAGCTATCTTGCCTTGACTGTGGAAGAGAGATATACCGTAAGAGTCACATGCCAAAACTAATTGGTACCTTGGATTTTAGATACGGAGTACTTGCAACTAGTTGCTTAAGGGCAATCTAAAACCAAAATGCAATGAATGTGACATTACAAAAGACAGCTGAGATGAGCGGTTTTCCTTTAAAATACAACTTAAAAGCCGTCTGCTAATTTTATAGCAGTACAAAAATAAAAAAGTTACTTCTGCTAATGAATCTTTAATCAAGTATCAGACTTGGATGTTAAACATCGAGTTTTCTTTATTTCCAGGATAGCATGAACGACGTTTTTAGCTGAGGCTAGTAATGCAAGCGTAGGGAACAATTCTGAAATGTTTTACATGTTTCCTGATGTAAGAAGTTATGTCCAGCTCTCCAAAGGATATTAAAGGTCTATAGGAGTTTCTAAGCATAAGAACTAAGAAAACACCCTTGCAATGGCAGCTTGGGCTGTGCTGCACAGACCTTCTAAACTGAGCTATGCTGGTTGGAACTGGAGGAGCACAGGAATTCCTCTAACAGGTACAGAACATCCAACTGCTGCATCACTTTCTTCTGCGGAAGAAGAAATATATGCACATCCATATACACCTATACGCACATACAGCAAACCAGTTTGGAGATCTCACCGCCCAGACTTGCACGCGGCTTATGTGTACAGTAGGAACTTGGTTCATCATGAACACTTTCATCCTTCACTGGAGCATATTTTTGGAGCTGTTCATCCAGAAAGCTGGGATAGGATGGGACAGAATCCTGCCAGTTGTTGCTTTGTTAATTCATGTAGGGAATTACTACTTAATAAACAGGCAGGGTAGCTCTTGTGAACTGACAATCAGCCTGTGAATTCTGCATTAAAGTACTGAGTCTTGTCCAGTAACCTACAGCAGCGTATCACAAATTGTACCCACAACAAGTATTCCAGTCTCGGAATACATTCAAGCGGAGCCTCATAATGATTACAGACGTTTTTGAAAGCACAGCTGGATTTTGCTAAGCTCTGCCCACCCTCAGCAAAAGTCTTTCCATTCATTGGAGGGCTTGTGCTCTGTTTGAGAGCTCTTTTTTTACCCTCTTTCAGTAAACCAGAACTTGGCTTTGGCCCTTTAAATCCTTCTCCCTATCAACTCAGCAACCACAGAGGCAGTTTATTACTGAAAAGAAATCTAAGAATCAGTTTTGGCCAGCATTGTCTTGGAAAGTTCATTCCATTAACGTGGTTTTGGTTTTATTTAAAAAACACTTTGACAAGCACTGACATTTTTGGAACAAGTAAAGCACAAGAGACTTACTCCTAAAGGCCTAAGCTTTGCATTTTTCTGCAGCGAACAATGTGATGTGCTACTATGGTAAATTCAATTCAAGCCACTGACTGAAAGGAAATAAGTACTGAGTATTGTCTTTTTTCCTTCATTTTCTAAAATACGTTTTGTGTGAATGCTAGTGCTTGTGGGATGTACTTGCTTAACCAGTCTTCACTTATTTGCTTTTTATCTATAGTGCAGGTGACAGATATATTGATGCTGGCAACATAAACTTTCCTCACAAGCCTGCTTTTATTGCTCAACTTTGACCTAAAGTAACTACCTCTTGACTTTTTGCTGAGATTTGCCAACAAGGGTCCCAATTGTGTGTTTGACATTAATGTCCATCAGCTGAGAGCTGGACTAAGATCACCTAATTAATTTACAAAGAAATACTGGGAAATATCTGAAAACTGTCTTTTCCTTTTTTTTTTTTTGAAGGCAAGCTGAAAGAGAAATTCTGGTCTCTGAGTCACATAAAAGATCCTTGTTCTGATATTCTGCAGTCACTGGAGCTCCACACATGGTGGGAAGAATGGAAGGGCAGAACAGAGGTAAGTTGTGTGCTGGCATAAGCAGGCTTGACTGCTAGATTTTTTCAGTGGTAATTTGGCTGTATTTGGTTCGAGTGTCCCTGGGACTGTGCCATCTTCCATTCTGTCCTTTTGAAAATTATATCGAGTAAATGAGAGGCAATGTAAGCACCTCCGTTTCAGAGACTGTAGTGTATTATAGATATGTGTTGTTGCTACATCATAACACTGAGTTTTGTTAGAAACTTGTTTTGCTGTCTGGAATTTTCGATTGCAAAAATGGTCAACTGCTTTGCTTCAAGTTCCCTATGCAAGTATACAGTGTGCTACTGTCCACTTCTTTGCTTTCACAGAGAAGAATGCAGCAGTATGTTGGTCTGGAGAGAGTGGTTGCTTTTTTAGTTAGCAGGAAACATATGCTGCAGATGTTTCAAAAATCTGGCTTTTAATATACCTTTGATATCTAGTATGTCAAGCTGTTAGTTTTGACTCATTCTCCCTTTAACAGGATACGTTATGTGTATCCTATATGTTTGCTGTGCTAGATTCCTAGGAGCTGAAGAGAATTGGCATACCTGACCCAGGAGTTTGTGATTAGTGCTATGGATATTTATTTAAAATAGAAACTGTTTTTAAAGTCTGCAGTATATTTTTTTTCATCTTAGCTTTATTTCAGAGGGACTGCATAAATTGCATGACCTGTTTCTCCAGTTGCATAACCAGATTATATAGGCCTTTCGCTACAAGAATGGAAAAGAACTAGTTAGGTTCCGTTTCTGTTTTGTTTTGGCTTGTGGGCTTTTTTTTAGGTTGGAGTGTTCTTGTTGGTACCATTTACTTCCTTTCTTTGCAAATTCTGACTTTCTGAAGTGTTACAATTTGGGTTTGCCATGAATATACGTCATAACTGGCCGAATGTCTCTAAACTGAGTGTAACGAACACACACGCACATAGACTTTTCTTGAAGAGGTGGAAAAAGCTAAGTGTGCGTATAATACGTAACAGAAGGATGCTCTAGCTGCATAGTACTATGAATGGCATATCTGCTAGCATGCTTCTCAAATCCTAAGTGCAAAGTTTCTTACCTCTAGGCACTCCATATTATTTTTGAGTGCCCTTATGTTGAACTCAGTGTAGCTGTTGATGAGACCCTATAAAGAATGATGTCCACATACATGCACAGACACCACAGTCATCAGTTTACCGCATGCACACCGCACTGGGAATAGAACTTAAGACCTTCGCCTCCGCAAACACAGCTGCTCATCTGGCTGTGGGCTTTGTAGCCAGCAGAGGGAACTGATAAACGCTCTCACAGGGCTGCTTTATACATTTTTTTTCTAACCAAGAAAGGACACTGATTCCCACTCCCTTTTGAAAAGGGTCCATTACATGTCACCTCTAAACAGTTTCACCTGCTATTCAAGAGGGAACAGACTTACATTCATCTTGCTTTTGCTATAAAATATGGACTCGCATGAAGAAGTTTTAATCATCAAAAGATGTCCCTAGACTGCACAGTGGTATCAATCCCCTGCAGTGCAATTATGAGACATTAAATTCATTACACATCAAGACAATTACAGAAACACATCCAACATTTCAGGAGTACAGGGAGACCAAGCACAATTGTTTACTGATGTGTACAGAGAATAGGCACAGTTATTGCACAAGACCCACAAAAGGCTTCATAACCAGGACTCATCATTATCTTTTTAAACACACAGAGCTCCACAACTTTTGCTGAAGGAGAATTCTGTTAGCACAAAGAATAGATCTCACTTTCTGGAGGGAAAGCCACAAAAAGGCAACATCACTTACACAAAACTCTAGAAAGTGTAAGTGGCAAAAGTAAGAAACTTTTTTTTGTACAGTTAAATACAGATATTTGTTGGTTTTAATCAGACAGAACAAGCCACCTCCAATGTTTCTGTTTTTTTTTTTTTGTTCCTCACTGCAATAACTCAATTGAACCATTGCTCTTTTAGAAATATGACATTATTGAAAATTTAATATTATCTCCCTGTAGAAGGAAAGAACCTACAGCTTAGAATAATTGGAAGGTCAAAAAAGTAAGGGAAAATATAGGGATATATTTAAGCTTCAGGGATACAACTTAATCTTTCTTCCTTTGAGGTATATAGCAATGAGATATATAAAGTAAGTGGGCAGAAAATTCTGCCTTGTAGATGCGCTCATGGACGTATGAAAATTGTCGTGCCTTCTGCAGCAGGTAGTGACGTGACCATTAATTGGTTCTTTTTCTAGTCTGTATCATTCCTGATAGTCCTCCAGTTACCTCTCACACATTCACTGTTTTATCTGTGAGCAATGCATGCTTAGTGGTAATTTTCAGTTTAAAAGAATAACAGACAAGTCCTCCATTGCTAGGGCAATTACCCTAGAAACTGAGCATCGGAATGTGTTTTTTTTTTTTCTTTGAAAATGCAGTATTTGCGAGGCCACAGGAGCAATTAGGAGTCTGTACCCTCATAAACTAGCTCTAAGGTTAAAAACTAAAGGGATAGGGCAAAGCTGGTGCATTTTTTGTCGGTTTTGTTTGTTTTATGGGTATGAAATTATATCGTGTACATTTATAGAGGTGGCATGTGATAGCGAACGCAGAAAAGAAAGGAAAAATATATGTTATGTGCCATACAAGATCCATGTGAATAATTTTGCGTAAGCACCATGTGCTTCTCTTTGAGCTCTTTGCTGATGAGTTATCAAGACTGAATTCTTAGAGTCAGATCTTGCCCATCATTTCTGGTCCATGGCAGTGGATCTCTGATTGCTCATCCTGCCAAGAGTGGGTTGGTCTCCTTTAACCACAGAGGGTAAGAAAGAGGTGGTCATTTGGTTATTTACTTATTTATTTAGCCCTTCCAAGAAAGATTTGCAAATCCTTTAAGGGGTTTGTAAAGGGTTTTACAGGAAGTCTGAAAGTGTTAGGAGTAAATTACATCTCTCAAGATTTGTCACTGGAATTCTCCCTGCTGTTCAGCCCTAGAATCATTGAAAGACAGAGCAGCTGCAAAGAGGTTGACTTTGTAAGGCTGAATACAAAATAAGCTACAGAAGAGCTAACTCTGATTCTCTATCATGAGTTTTGACTGTCACCATAAGCAAAACACTCCATATATTTAGTATCAGCATGACCAGAGGAAAACATGTCTCTGCCTCACAGAGAGGTGGGTGAAAATAAATTCATGAAGATCAGAATGTCTCACAAACAGTGGCAGTGGCAGGCCTATGCACAGATAAGCAGACAGTGATGTGTTTATCCTGTGTTTCTAGGTATCTAGTCTGACACTTTTGACAACAGTGAGAGTTACACTAGTGGCTTAAGTGGGCCCTAAATGAACACCTAAAAACGCTAAGTGCAACCACCAGGAGAAACGGCTAAGCATGCCCACTTAACACTTAACTGGTTTGTGGATGAAAAATTAATACAGTCTCTTTACCTTTATCTTGTTATTTTAAAATATTATGGTCATTACTAAAAAAAAAAAAAAATCTGAATTTCTTGTTCTCCCACTGATTCACTTTTTAAAAAATTGTGGTTGTAGCACTATTTTAAGATGACAGTAATTTTATCTTAGTGTTAGTGTGCTTTGATCTCCTAAAAAGGAGTTTCACATCAGCACAGAAGCCAATAAATGCATTCCTAGACATCTAACTTCTCTTGGAGACCTGCTGGGTGCAGTTTCCCTTCATCCCCTGCTGCAGAGTGATGCTAAGCTGCATTATCTACTCAGCCTAAGAGAGAAATTGCTCAGAGGAGATTCTGATCTAAATTAGACGCATTCCTTTGAGTAGAGTTTTCTTAATATGCCCTGCAATCCATTTTTCAAATGCCAAAACATTACATTTCACAGTAAACTTTAATAAAAGATATTTTGCTATATACACACATTTCCTGTGACAAATACGTTTTTTAAATGTTGGGTTTTTTCCTTGAAAATTGCTCTGTTAGAAATTTTGATTTATCTGATAGAGTAAAATTCTATGTGAACATTGAGTCTTTACTGCCAGGTTGTAGACCTAAATTCTGTATGCATTACACTTAAAATCCCATATCTGTGTTTTACAAAGGGGGTGTTTTTGGAGAGGGAAAGGAGGTTTACTATAAAAATCAGATGTTAGCTAAGGAAAAAAATTTTGTAGCTCAGAGATAGAATGCCAGTTATAAGGAAAACCATCGGGCTCTATTCCTGTCTTCTGTGGGCAATTTATACGGATTACCTGGATGCAAAAATAGTTGTACTGTAAGCCTGCTATAGAAAGCACTGTACTTTGGTTTTGAATAGTTCCATTTGTTTGGTTTTGGGTTTTTTTTTAAAAAGATACTTATGTAATCTTCCAAGCAAATAGCTGAAGGCAGCGTTTTATTTTCCCCACTAGTTACAACAGATAACATGTAAAATACAGAAAAAATCTTAGATACAGTATGCATAAAAGGGCACTTTGAGCAGAGTTCCGCTGCTGTTATACAGTGCTATAGCTTAAAATGCTGCAGCTAATGTGAGTACAGCTGCATGTGGACATAATTCTTTTTTAGAAAAGTGTACTTATTTGGGGAAAGAACAAAAAAGAGTCAATTTAGAATGAGAATTGTTTGTCTGTCAAGAAGAAAATACTACTCTAACTGCAGAATGTATTACATAGAGTAGAAACAAACAATTTACAGATGGCATTCACTGCTTGCTTTTGGTAGTTCCTGCTTCCCTCCTCTCTGAGCACTGGAGAGAGGCATTCTAGGATTAGGATTTCTATGATGGAATTTATTTAAACAGGTGACTGTGTGTTAAAAGAGCACTGACTCACACAACATGAGAAACTGGTACTAGTCACTAATAGATTCATCTCTGTAAGGATGGATAGATCAATAGTGGGGAGGTGAAACAGAGTTTTGAAACCACTTTTTAATGTTTCAATGTTCAGTAGCTGTCTCCGAGGCACTTAGCTATTCCTTCCTCTAGCATTAGAAACGCCTATGTAGACAGGCTGTAGATAAAATATAATTCAAGCTGATCTAGAAATTTCATAGAGACAGAAGGTCTGTTATTTCAAGAAACAGAACATTGCTTGTGAAATGTGTACTTTAAGCATATTTGGTACCAGATAGTGAATTCCATCAGCCTTATCACTGTGCTTCTGTGAGGTCTTAAGTTCCATCACACTTTTTTTAAAGGCAGTGAAACCTGTGAAGATGCACTTCAGTGCCAAGATTGGCTCAATCTGGCTAGTAAATAATAACAGTAATAAAACCCCAATTCCTTCTTTAAATTAGCACTAAACATTTTTTTTTCCTCAAACAGAATTTAAGGAAGCTTTAGGGTGTAGTTTGTTTGGTAACTTTAACTGGACTGAGAGGGAGACTACTAAGAGGTACAATAAATTGTTAGAATTGGTCTGGGTATACTAATCTCTTCAAAATCAATCAGAAAGGGAGAGAAGACCTTTTCCCAGCCACACAGTGTTTCCCAGCAAGATCTGTTTTTATTTCATTGCCAAAACAACAGACTGTTACTAACTTAAATGTCAGATGACACTACATCTGAAAAAAAAAAAAAAGAGGGGGGAAAAAAAAGCCAGCACCACCCAGCAAGGCAGTGCTAGA
Organism: Steatornis caripensis; assembly: GCA_013398225.1. NCBI lineage: Eukaryota > Metazoa > Chordata > Aves > Caprimulgiformes > Steatornithidae > Steatornis > Steatornis caripensis. The sequence goes on along the minus strand of VZSC01017615.1, from coordinate 184,468 downwards.
GTTCCCATTAAGACTTCCTCACAATAGCTGGTTAGAACAGAAACCTGAAGTAGCAGTAATCTTACCTTGAGTATACAAGATCCAAGGAGAGAAGATCACTGGCTCAAAACAGTGGAGGATTGAGAAAGTGCTCTGATCTGCTGCTGGTAGCATGCACTTGGCTTTTATGTGCAGGTGGGAGGAGCTGCTCCCTACGGTAGGTGGGCAGTGAGGATAGCAGGCAGAGAGCCTTCAGAAGGCATTGTAGAGTAGGTTTGTGCTCTTTAGGGACAGAGCGGGGGGGTGGGGGGGGGAAAGTAAGCTGGATGGCATTTACAGGAGAAATAGTGTTGGGTTTTTTTTTTTTTCTTTAAGTATTTAGTTAACTAAAGATTTTCTACTGTATTTGTTTCTCTGAATCTGAATCTCTGAATTATTCCCATTACAGTTATAATGCTACTAGGTCTCTCTTTGTCTTTTGAAAGGATTTTTGCAGCAGTGAGATCATAATGCAAAGTAGTTATCAGAAAGGCTGGTGTTTCCCTTTCCAAGAAGGAATAGCTTTGAAGAAGCAGCCCCTTGATCCTTGAAGTTGTCTGTTTACTCAGGGATTGAACTTCCTTTATACTCCAAATGTCTACTAGATCTCAGCTCTGGAATCCTCCTAAGTTTCTGTTGTGCTGAGTTACCCAGCTCTTCCTTGACACAGCTGTAACATGTTCAATCTACACACTGACTTTCTAGCAGTTCAGTTTAGAGCAGTTTTATTGTTCCCTGTGTCTGAGTTCTAAACAATTTTCCCAACTGGTATTCTCACAAGGCAAATGTAGCCAAAGAGACAAACCAGTAGGAATACGCATTCCTGGTGGTTTCTGTGTAAAATTATTCATTGTTCATTTTAACTCATTCATTGCTTTCAGGGCACAGAAGAGTGGATGGTACAATGTCGAGACAGTAGCTCCTGCAGGTGAAACAGACAGTTGTACCCATCTGCAGTGCACGAATTCTGTATTTGCACGTATCCCTGCATGAGGCATCTGGGCCTGTATTATTTACCATAATACGTGAGTAAAATCTGTGTCATATTGGAACATTAGTAAGTGGAGAAAGTTGGAAAGATAGAACCGGAAGGCAAGGACAGTGGTGTGAAATCAAGAGAGAGTCTAGAGGCGCATCCTGATTTAAAATCCAGGGAGAACCAGGAAGAAAAATTAATGGGGACCTGAGTTTACAGAGTGAGAGAAGCAATTTTCTAGCGAAGGTGACGGAGATGAGATGTGATATATGCTGCTTCTTGCAGTAAAGGGCCAAACTGGTCACTGCATAAGGAGGTATACAATGCTTATGGAACCTGAAAACTTCCACCAATATACTGAATTTGCTCTCAGTGTTAGACTCCTATGTCCGTATTTTGACATCTGAATATACATGCTACGATTAGTGTAAATAGGTCTCAAGTCCTAAGATGTTTATGTTGGAATGGATATTAGGTCTTAAGATGGACTCAGAGTAACATTCACTTCCTTATCATTCTTCTCCTTTACTCTTGATTATAATGAGCATTTAAAAAAAAAAAAAAAGTAGTGCGGAGTTGATCAGAACATATTTAGTTGCATGCAACTTTGTTCTTGTCTTTTTAGACAAAGGCTTACAAATCAAGCGCCCATCAACTTGGATGTCAGTATTACGTGGTAGAAGTAGCTGCCTAACCTTGCTGATACAGCCTCTGTGAGATTTAGAACCGTCAAGCTGAAAAGGTCTGGTGAAATTGCTAATATTTCTTACAGTTATCAGGTTGCTGTTGGATAGGGCAATTTCTACGTTATTGCAACTAATTGGGAAAAAAGGCATGTTATTTTGTTATTTCTGCAGCACTCAATGTATTTTTACAGTTCTCGTTAAGAAATGAGCTTCTGCTCTGAAGGGATTACAGTGTGCTTTTAGGAAGGCTACACTAAGTAATGGTAACATGGGAACAGGGAAAGCAAGGGTATGAGCTACTGCAATCAGTTTGTGTAATTAGTTCAGCTATGTCACCTTGTAATGGTTCAGTTGATTAAATGGTGTACATAAACTGGAATTCTACTCAGTTAACTTCTAAACAATCAGATGCACAGGAATGCATCCAGGCGGGTTTTGAATATCTCCAGAGAAGGAGACATAGAATCATAGAATCATAGAATGGTAGGGGTTGGAAGGGACCTCTAGAGATCATCTAGTCCAACCCCCCTGCTAAAGCAGATGGTTCTGCACTTAGAGAAATCTAGGTCAAGATTTTCAGAAATTAGAGAGTAAATAGGTACCCATGTCCTTATCTGATGATTAAACTGTTCTTACTGTCTCAAAATCGCTGAACTTTCTGTAGGTCCATTTTCAAATCAGTGCATACTTCTATAAACTCAGTACCTTCTAAAGATCAAGGTCTTTTTTCTTGGGAACAAAAGTTTAAATGTAGAGGACTAGCTGTATATTGATACTTTTTTTTTTTTAACGCTTGACCCTAAACTTCAGCTGCTAAGTGCCACTTCACTTCTCAGAAGTGAGCCGGTACTCAAGCCAGCTCACTGTAACTCCTTCATACTCCGTCGATTGTGCGCACTGATCTCGTATGCTTCTGTACTGCAGGCTCAAGGGTAGCCTTCCCTTTTTATACTTCTAGGAGATAAGAATAAAATAAATTTTTCTTTAGTTCTTTCCTCAGGGAATCTTAAAACACTTTGCAAGTGTTAAATAAACCTATCAACACATAAAATAGATAAAAAGTATTAGACCTGTATTAATGATTATTAAAGCACCACTATGATGCAATTGTATGGAAGATTACCTGATGAGACTAGAACATTAGGCACAGACCTGTTATTTTCTACTTACTGCATCACTTATTTTCCCTAATGAGATTTTTGGTAGATGAAAACTTTACCAAAATATTTGTGGGAAATTTGATTTATGTTGTCACATGATTGACTGCATTTCAGGGCACTCTGCCAGGCTGGACAGTAAATTCAATGTGGACACATGACAGGAACGGTTGTCGCGTTCCTATGACTAGGAGTAATGTCCAACCTTTCAGTTTCCATCTACCTTTTAAAAATAAAGTTATTTTTTCAAGACACCCTTCAGTGCTCTAGCTCTCTTGATCCATTCTTGCCCCAAAGTGTCCAGATTGGTTTGCCATGAGCTTCCAAGAACTGTTTGAGGCAAGCTGTGTTTTCAGCCTGTGCTTTCCAAAATCCATATTAGGTACTTGCTTTACTTGATAGTAGGGCTAACCTGTAGTGGAGAATAGAACTGTTAGTAAGGGAATCAACTTAATGAAAGTACCTTACACTTGGATAGATTGTTTTACCACACTTTTGGGAACCATGCAAGTTTGGTCTTCAGTGAGTCTTCTATTAAATTAAATTTGTTTTAGTATACAAAATGTATGGCAAAGAACAATTATTAACAGAGGTGGCATCGTCCTTAAAACACAGCTTAAAACTATCGCTGTCCAAATTGCAAGCATTTCGCTCTAGATCTTTTAGAAGGAGATGAGCCAAAATTCCTGCATTTGTTCCATAAAGGAATTAAGTGATTATTCCCAGTTTGCCCTGAATGCAACTGAGCTAAAATAATGTGTCTGAATGTGTCAGTGGCGGATGCAGGAAGAATCACCCTGAATAGATTGGGAGGATGAACCTCTGCCAATAAATGACGATTTCTGTAGCATCACGGCAACAAGTCAGGTAGGTGGCTACTTGCTGTTTGGTGGTATTGTCAAAGGAGAAGGGTCCCCAAACAGTTAGATAGCATGGTGATGACAGGAGGTTAGCTATCAAGATCAAGGTGTCAACTTTTTTTTAAAGACGAAGCAGTCAGAATTGGAGCGAGATCTCCTAATGTAAAGCAGGATAATACAGGTAATAGTAACCTCGTAAGGTAAAAGTTAACTCTTTGAAATTTCAGCTATAATTTTTAAAATGCTATAATTAAAGAAAGAGGAAGACATTTCAGAGTTTTGTTGTGACATTTGTTGATAGAAAAATAATCTGAACAGCCTACAAGTAAATTTATGTTAAACTACACAACCCTCATGTACATATATTCTTCTTCTCATCTTTATTTGACTGTAGGACCAAAGACATGACCAATTTCTTCATTTGACCAGTAGTATATTTTATTAACGTATCGTTTCAGGCAACAATCTGTCTTCTGTCATGCTTCCCATAGTTGTAAGTTCTATCCAAAGTATTTCCAGCAAATTTGCCTTTTAAATAATTAAATGTGTCAGTGTTAAAGTTTTTATAGAGCATTGTTGGTTTGGGTTTTTTTTACAGTAAAGATTCACAAACCTAGAGGGATGAGTAAGGGGAGAGGCTGAACAGTTTTCAAAGTGACAGCTCAATTAAATTTGTTCTCTCTGCATGATACCAAGAATCTGTCTGATATTACCTTTCAGATTTACATCCATAGATTAGGGCCAGTCAGATGGTCTGGCTACAAAAGCAGTGTATGCCAATCCAATGTAGGATGCAAAATCAGGATACATTTTGAATGTGCAGATCTTGCATTCTAGATAGGTGTTCACCAAAGCCTCCCAGTGCAAGAAAGATATCAATGAGCTGGAGCAAGTTCAGTGGAGGGCCATTGAGATTGTCTTCAGAAGTGGAGCACTTGCACTTTGAGGGGAGGCTGCAGGAACTGGGCTTGGTCAGCCCGGACAACAGTTGGCTTTGGGGTGACCTAACAAACAGCAGCCTCCAGTAGCTATAGGGAGGTTATTAAGAACTTGGACCTGGGCTCTTCACAGTGGTGGGAGGACAACAGGCCGAATTTGAAGGGAGGGAGACTGTGTCTGGATATAAGGAAAAACTTTCCCTGCACGAACAATCAGGCAGTGGAACTGGTTGTCTGGTGAGGCTGTGCAGGCTCCATCCTTGGAGGCTTTCAAGAACCAGGTTGATAAAGCTCTGAGCAGCCTGGTCTGACCTCATGGTTGACCCTCCTTCAAGCAGGGTGTTGACTCAATTAGAGATCTCCTGAGGTCCCTTATTATCCTATGATCTTATGCTATTGTATAAAAATATTGAGTAAGGTTTCACTCAGGTGATGTTGTACAAGAGTTCAAATTAGCTGGGTTTCAGTTCATCTGCGTTTAAGAGATTAGGGCATTGTACCAGGGGAATTATCAAATTTGATAAAGTGTTCCTGTATTCAAATCTAGAGTGTTTGTGCATTTTTGAAAAATAACCAAGATAACACATGGAAGTCTTAACTTCTAATGTATGATTGAGAATTAAAAAAGGCTTGTCTTCAGTTCCACCAGAATGTGCTTGGTGGCAGTATTATGCATTCTGTGTGTGAGTTTTGAGTATTTTTCTTTTAAATAAGTTTCCTGAAAGTTTATTTAATGAAGCCAAGTGGCACACATTTTGGCTGTAATATATATTCTTTTAAATTTCTCTGCTGAAAGCTTACATTGTGTTTTTTATTTTAGAAAGATAATTTGTGCTCTGTTTAAAATGAAATATAGCATCCTTGGGAAAATACATTTCTGATCAAAGGAAATATTTGGCCCAGTGACACTGAAGGTAAAAAGAGAGTGAAACAGAATTTGAATTAAAATGTTCATGTTTTCTAATCCATCTCTACCACACGGATCTCATGCCTTATTTCACAGATATTCCTCACATTGTAACTACACAATTAATCAGTTTTGAAATAATACACTTTTTTTTGCTACCTTGCTTACATCATTAATAAATTCTTTCCCCTTCTGCATAAAAAAAGCCATATAGAGACAGAACGAGAATGTTTGTCTTCATTAATGTTCAAACTGCCTGGTATTATGAGAAAATCTCTAATCCGTAGGAATTTGATCCCAAACATCATAACATTTTTTGCTTCAGGAAAATACTTGGTCATTAGCAAAACTATTTTTAAAGTCTAATGACTGATATATATTTTTTTAAACTCAAAATAAATTGTTCTGGAAATGTGCATGTGGAAACTTTGCAGAGAACACCTAAAACACATCTTGTAGTAACTATCCACACTTTCTTGAAATTGCATCAAGTTTCAGTGTTGGGAGAGACACAATATTATGTGTCCTAACTTCTGAGAATACAGTGTAAAGGAAGCAGGACAGATTCTGCTCTTGATTGTACCATGGCAAAATAGAAATGTGAGCACAGAAGTCATTGGCAATGCTCACACAGATTTCAGTGGAGTTACATTCCAATCCTGCCTTTTTCAAGCTTCTTAGTTCATTATAATAGATCAGACCATGGCCTATGGAGCGTTCAGCAAAGAGAGCCTGTCAGCTCAATGCCATTTGCAAGTGTCTCACAGAGTCACAGAATGTAGGGGTTGGAAGGGCCCTCTGGAGATCCCTCAGTCCAACCCCCCTGCTAAAGCAGGTGCCCCTTAGAGCAGGTTGCACAGGAACGCGTCCAGGCGAGTTTTGAATATGTCCAGAGAAGGAGACTCCACAGCCTCTCTGGGCAGCCTGTGCCAGTGCTCTGGCACCCTCACAGTAAAGAAGTTCTTCCTCATGTTCGGGTGGAACTGCCTGTGCTCCAGTTTGTGCCCGTTGCCCCTTGTCCTGTCGCTGGGCACCACCGAAAAGAGCCTGGCCCCATCCTCTTGACACCCACCCTTTAGATATTGATAAGC
>VZSC01017615.1:138925-168951 GCA_013398225.1 Steatornis caripensis | reverse complement strand
GCACCTGCTTTAGCAGGGGGGTTGGACTGAGGGATCTCCAGAGGTCCCTTCCAACCCCTACTATTCTGTGATTCTGTGTCTTGTGCAAAGCACTACATCCTTGTCTCCAAATTGGAGAGACATCCACATGATGGATGGACCACTCGCTGGATAAGAACTTGGCTGTGTGGTCACACTCAAAGAGTTGCAGTCAATGGCTCGATGTCCAAGTGGAGACCAGTGATAAGTGCCATTCCTCAGGGATTGGTTTTGGGACCAGCACTGTTTAACAACTTTGCAGGCAATCCCATGCTGGGATTGAGTGCACTCTCAGCAAGTTTGCTGACAACACCAAGCTGAGTGGTGTGATTTACCCGCTGGAGGGAAGAGATGCCATTCAGAGGGGCCCTGACAGGCTTGAGAGGTGGGCTTGTGAACCGCATGAAGTTCAACAAGGCCAAGTGCAAGGTCGTCTACATGGGTTGGGGCAATCCCAAGCACAGATACAGGCTGGGCAGAGAATGGATTGAGAGCAGCCCTGAGGAGAAGGACTTGTGGGTGTTGGTTAATGAGAATCTCAACATGAGCCGGCAATGTGTGTTCACAGCCCAGAAGGCCAACTGTATCCTGGGCTACATCAAAAGAAGCGTGACCACCAGGTTGAGGGAGCATGATTCGCCCTCTCTACTCCACTCTAGTGAGACCCCGCCTGGAGTGCTGCATTCGGCTCCGGGACCCCCAACATAAGAAGGACATGGACCTTTTGGAGCAAGTCCAGCGGAGTGCCACGAAGATGATCAGGGGGCTGGAGCCCCTCTCTTATGAAAACAGGCTGAGAGAGTTTGGGTTGTTCAGCCTGGAGAAGAGAAATCTCAGGAGACCTTATAGCAGCCTTCCAGCCCCTGAAGTGGGCCTACAAGAGAGCTGGAGAGGGACTTTTTACAGTGGCATGTAGTGATAGGATAAGGGGTAGAGGTTTTAAACTGAAAGAGGGTAAATTTAGATGAGATATTAGGAAGAAACGCTCTACTGTGAGGGTGGTGAGACACTGGAACAGGTTGCCAAGAGAAGTTGTTCATGCTCCCTCCCTGGAAGTGTTCAAGGCCAGGTTGGTTGGGGCTTTGAGCGACGTGGTCTAGTGGAAGGTGTCCCTGCCCATGGCAGGGGATTTGGAACTAAATGATTTTGAAAGTGCCTTCCAACCCAAACCATTCTATGATTCTGTGATATGTAGCTGTCCTTTACTAGGTTGATGCAGAATGGCTTAATAGTGAGTCAGAGAGGCGTGTCCTAGCTCAGAATTTACCTCCCCAAGTATTATACACCCTGGTGTTTTTTAGGTAGAGCACTTGAATTTTTGCTCAACACCTTCTAATGAAACTGGCATTGACTGATATATGCACAGTAGTTAAATGGATTTGGTGCATTCCTTTTCATCAATTATTCATTAATTGTCATTCAATTTGTTCTAAAAAAGACAGGTTGAATGAAACAAGCATACATTATGGATAAAGAACAGAAAATTCTTTCCTTTAAACGAATAAAATGACCATTTCTGGCTTTCACCATCAGAGTACTTGGGGTACCACCTTCTCTCTGTGCACATTTGTTTGTTCTCATAACACACAGTACTTTTAGAGCATGATAATTTCTGCAAAAAAGTGTCCTCTTACATATGCAAATATTCATATTCTCCACAGTGCTGACAAGGGCCTGCTTCAGGCACCCTGCTTCTAAAAAGATGGGCACTAATAGTGGAGAATTCAGAATACAACAAGAAGAATGAGACCTGTGACTTCTCACCTACAAGGAAAAGTAGTAGAGCTTGGGTTGCTTACGNTTTAAACTGAAAGAGGGTAAATTTAGATGAGATATTAGGAAGAAACGCTCTACTGTGAGGGTGGTGAGACACTGGAACAGGTTGCCAAGAGAAGTTGTTCATGCTCCCTCCCTGGAAGTGTTCAAGGCCAGGTTGGTTGGGGCTTTGAGCGACGTGGTCTAGTGGAAGGTGTCCCTGCCCATGGCAGGGGATTTGGAACTAAATGATTTTGAAAGTGCCTTCCAACCCAAACCATTCTATGATTCTGTGATATGTAGCTGTCCTTTACTAGGTTGATGCAGAATGGCTTAATAGTGAGTCAGAGAGGCGTGTCCTAGCTCAGAATTTACCTCCCCAAGTATTATACACCCTGGTGTTTTTTAGGTAGAGCACTTGAATTTTTGCTCAACACCTTCTAATGAAACTGGCATTGACTGATATATGCACAGTAGTTAAATGGATTTGGTGCATTCCTTTTCATCAATTATTCATTAATTGTCATTCAATTTGTTCTAAAAAAGACAGGTTGAATGAAACAAGCATACATTATGGATAAAGAACAGAAAATTCTTTCCTTTAAACGAATAAAATGACCATTTCTGGCTTTCACCATCAGAGTACTTGGGGTACCACCTTCTCTCTGTGCACATTTGTTTGTTCTCATAACACACAGTACTTTTAGAGCATGATAATTTCTGCAAAAAAGTGTCCTCTTACATATGCAAATATTCATATTCTCCACAGTGCTGACAAGGGCCTGCTTCAGGCACCCTGCTTCTAAAAAGATGGGCACTAATAGTGGAGAATTCAGAATACAGCAAGAAGAATGAGACCTGTGACTTCTCACCTACAAGGAAAAGTAGTAGAGCTTGGGTTGCTTACGTGAAAGAGGAAATTTAGGGGGAGCGTGAACAGTCTTCAGGAGTATGTAAAAGGGCATTGCAAAGAGGAAGAGGCAAACAAAAAGTCAAAATTTTGATGAACAAGGAGCAGAGTTTGCTATCATATAATTTTTTTATTTGCAGAAGGCTCTCAACTAGTCTGTTTACATTGGAACATTTGTACAGGCAGCTTTAGAGACTTCTGTGTTGCATTGGGAGTTAGCCAGACAGTGTGAGAGTCACAATCAAACACTTTAAATGACTGATCACATGCTGTGAATAGCAAGTACTTAAGGCCACTGTGACTATGAAAAAATTGTGTGTAGTCCATAAAGTGGAATATGTTCATATAAAAAGTTACTGAGATAATTTTCAGTGCTGACAGTCTGTTCAGTGATTGATTCCGAACTAAAAGGGGCTAAGTTATTCCCACAAATTGTCCAGCTACACTCGGTATTTATTTTCACTTCTGAATCATTCAGGATTACTATTTTCAGGTTCTCCCCTGTATACAATCCATATGTTTCAGATTATTTCCCCTACTAGTACTAGCTTGCAATAATTTTGTTAAAAATTATATGGTTATTTTCTGCTGATGTTTCATCTCCCGTGTCTATGCATTTCTTGCTCCTTATTTGTAGAGCTGTTAATAAAGAGTTACATGTTGCTTGGCAAAAGAAAACACATGCTAAAGATCTTTTCCAAACTATATCTTAAGGTATTTCAGAAACATTGGCCCACTTAAAATTATCTGTGTTGCAGAAATTAGCTGAATCCCAGGAAACTGGAAAGCAAATAAAATGCTGTTGCAATTTCTACATGACTCGCTCCACCACCTTTCAGTTTCCTTTCTCTTGCTGAAACAATTTAAACTCTACTCCCCGCTAAAAACTGATTAATATCCCTAGTAAATTAATAGAATGGATGTTATGAGAGAAAATTACTAGGCTTCCGGATAATAAGTGATTCTAATGATGGCACATTGCTGTTTATAATAAAAGGAGAAAGAAGGCTTGGTGTATGAGTCCTGCATCTTCTTAACTAATGTGAAGGTTTCCAGCAGATGAGTGGGATACTGCAAAACTAGGGTTTTGATGTATGACATTAATACCCAAATTGTGAGGAATCCAGGTGTCAAATGGGGATTCAGGATCAGTACCAGAAGGTAGTAAACAATTAGAAAAATCACTACATTTGTTTCTGAAACTTCATTCAATACTCTCATTTTGTAGGATAAAGTAAATGATAAACTGCTGCAGCTCAGAGTTATTGTGTGCATGTGTGTGACTGCTTGTGGAGATCTCTTAGCAGAACAGTGTAAGTTAGCCATTTTTTTTGCTTGCTCAGTAGCATGGTAATCAAACATTAGCTAAGGAAATATTTTTTTAAAAGTAAAACTTGTTGCACCTTTATTTATGTCATAAATTTAGACACAGCTCTGGAATATGCATCTCAATCTCTGTTCAAACTTAGGGTATTTGAAGTATATTTGAAGTTTCAATTGTATCTGCAGTTTCATTTTCTGTTGATGTAACTGATTCTTTGCCATTTTATTAGGGAATGATGAGAGAAGAAAACGGTTAGCAAACAAAATTAGTCTATGTACAGTTAAATAACCAATGAAGAACCCTTGAGGAGAGACATTTGGGCCGCACATGTCTTCTCTGTTTCCTTTGTTTCCTCTCCATGGTGGTGGGGGAGTGTTCTCTATGCTGCAGGGGCTCAGAAGAGTCATGGTGGGCTGAGGGAGGCACGTGGACTGCATGGAGGGGGCTGCATGTCAGGTTCTGTGAGATTAATGCCATTCCACAGCACCCAGATGGTGCTTTTGCAAAGGGAATAAAGGGAGGCAAAGGGGAGAACATTGCACACTGTAGCGTTTTTAGGACCAACAATGGGCAAAGTACAAAACTAGCTTATTACTGACCATGTGATGGAGACCATAACTGGAAGTCAGAGTTCTAGATTAAAAGGCTAGATGGGCAGTTAATTTCATTAACAATCCTTCCTAGAGTGGTAGAAATTTTCATATAAAATACAGGGAGAGGAAGACGGGCAATAAATGAACATACAGAAATGGATGCAACACTAAGTCTAGAATCTGTAGTTAATGGAGAACTGAATAAATGTTAGGAAAGAGGCTGATAATTCCAATGGTCCATTCATCTATTTGGTTTTTTTTCTTGTTCTTTCTCTATTCTCCTCCCTCCTTGCCTCTCTTCCCCTCCTCATTGTAGTTGCTGTCATTTTCTCTCACACGCATCACAAAGATACCTTTTGCGACCTGAAAATGAAAACAAAATGGTGCGTTTGCCATTAAGACACAACCTACTTTGAAGTATTTTAAGAATGCTCTCTTGCCAGTGACTGCAGCGAGCGTTCAAAAGTTTTTGTTGTTTTTTTACATTGTGTTTGAATTATTTTTGGACAACAGTGGGGTACAGTCCAAACTAACTTCCTAAAATGTCTGAAATAGTGGTTAAATGGGGGGAAAGAGGGGGGGAAATAAATCTCTTTAAATAGCATTGTGGAGATGTGGGCCAGATCTCCTCATACACACCTAGCTATACAAGGGGGCTTCAATTGCTATGGAGACCTCCCAAATATCTTACTGGACTACCTGCTCAGTCTGTCGATCAGAACATCTGGGATTGGGGGGCTTGCTGGCTTTTTCTTTGTGGACTCAATGCTTGCTCATCAGAATCTGATGATTTTTGTCCAACTATTTTCGAGACTTAAATTAGAAAATAAAATTTTTTTGCCTTTCTTGTTTATAACTGATCCCAAATATGGCTATTGCAACATGGCTATCTTCCTGCAGCTTGTTCTCATAACTTTCTCATACATTTTCCCGTGCTGTGCACAGTCTTCCTACCTGATCAGCCATTTTTAAACTCTTTCTCAAAAGTCAAGTTCTGTTTGCACCTGTTAGAGACTTAAGTCTAATTCTGTAATGCCAGCAGCTGCTTGGAGTCCTGCTTATCCCAAGTAAAAAAGCTGTAAGAAAGTATTTCTACTGTTATGACTGCCAGAACTTTATCCGTTTTCTGCAGAGAGGTTCTAGCACATTATGCTTGTATTTCTGAAACAGATTCTGGTTTTCTCAAATGCTTTTAACTTTTCTTGATTACTGTCAGAGCCACCCAAAGAATTTGAATTTGAACAGCTATGCCCCATAGTTCTTGTGTGGATGAGACAATGAAGAACAGCCATAATTTCCCTGTAACAGTCATGATTTTATGTACCACTACTATACCCGCTCTCAGCTGTCTTTTTTCTATACAAACTCTGTGGGCCTCACCCAATACCCACTGCTGTCTGGGTGGTAATGTCCTGGTCTGTGAACCAAAGGGCAGAGTACCTTCTCCATCTATAATTGCAGGCTTGTGAAATGGCCTGTGCCACATACTCTGACTTCAGAGTGAAGTTTGTGTTTGTACGCAGTGATGTATGTAGAGGCCTGACTTAAGGTTAGGGTACTAGCTGACAAAACAAGCACCTAGTCAATTAGTTCATCCAGATATAATTTTGTGTGTTACTGAAAAGGTTCATAGAGGAAAAAACTCCATGCAGGACAGTCATTCCTGACCATCAGGCAGTCAGAAAGAATAGTACACTGGAAAGTTTATTATAAAAACAAACATACACAAAAATACACACATGCAAGTACTTAGTGTAAGAAAAAGCCCTGGCAAGAATCTTAAAAATGTGTTTATGGAATCATTACAGTAATGAAAATGTCACTGAAAGTATAGTTAAACCAATGACTATTTATGAGAGAGAAAATTTCATGGGCTTCTGTCTGTTTTGGGCATTTGCAGAGCTTCTATCACAGCTGGAGTGCAGTTACACCCAGATACGGGTGCTCACTGTTGAGTTGAACCACAAAATTGAGCATGTAAGGAAATGATATTTAGAGGAAAAATAATATTGTTAGTAAGGGGGATGATGTAATATTGTGGCACATTTACAAATTAAACAGTGCTTTACACTTCTCTGAGGGTACCCTGGCTTCTCACTGAGCCCTGCTCTGGACAGAACCACATGTCCCAGTTGCTGGGGACTGGGGATAACAGGGAAGCCTTCCCCTACTCGTTTCCCAGCTGTATTGGCTCGTTCAGTTTGGCAACTGTGAGCCCCTTCACTGTAGGAGGAAGTAGGCCTGGAACTAGGGAGCCACCTCAGGGGACTTGGACATGGTCTTTGTTTTATCCCTTTGCCATGTGTGTGTTTTATCCTTTTGACATGTGTAGAAAAAAGGGTAGAAAGAATAAGGTGCTCATACATCTGTGTCTATCTTGTACCTTCAGCTTTCCTTGCCTGCACTGTAAAAAAATCCTTTTCATGTCAGAGATTATGATGTTGAACATGCTCTCCCTGTCTATTTAAATCTCTGCAAGTCTGATGCCCTCATCTACGCTGAGCTGCAATTTCTCAGCCTCAGTATAACAAATTGCCGTAAATGGCTACAGGGGAAAGGTGACCTTTTCCTTGTGTCTGAATGCCAGAGGTGCCACTAACAGAAGGTGTCAAGATGATTCTTCTTGCAGAAAGACTTGCTATACCGTTCTGTGTCTTCAGAAATACAAATAGTCTGCGCTTTTTTCCCTTGTTGATCTAAAATAGCCTACAAAGGAATATTTCCCAGGCACAATGTTTGTAAAACCCCGGAGAAGATTGAGTGGCACTTAAACCTTTAAAGATGGTTCTTGAAAGCTGATATCTTGCACAGTCAACGTAAATTTGAATTACACTGTATGAGACTGTAGCTGAAACTCTATGCTGCATGTGCTAGGGGCAAAGATATAAGACCTATGTGTTCAGTCTGGGGAATTACAAATACTTTTCGAGAACATGTGATTCCTTTCGCCCCCNGAAAGCTGATATCTTGCACAGTCAACGTAAATTTGAATTACACTGTATGAGACTGTAGCTGAAACTCTATGCTGCATGTGCTAGGGGCAAAGATATAAGACCTATGTGTTCAGTCTGGGGAATTACAAATACTTTTCGAGAACGTGTGATTCCTTTCGCCCCCTCCTGTTTTTAAATGGGTTGGACAGGTTGTGGAACTTCCTTCTCTTATGTGATAGAATTGCAATATAGTGATGGATGTGGAAGAGGTCTTTCTCTGGGCAGCTTCTGTCATCTTGATAGCTGGATATTAATGTAGGCTGTTCCTATGCATAGTAAATCCTCTGTGAGTGAAAACATCTGTGATATTAATACCAAATTATATATACAGGAGTGACATGGTAGGTGCTAAGCTCTCCATGATGGATAAGATGTAGTCTGGATTGTTTGGTGATTATCTCCAAAAGTTGTGCTTCATCTTATGAGAGAAAATCCTGTGCATTCTTATGTAATAAAAAAGGTAATTACTAGAGTTTGTCTTTCAGCCCAGATTTTGAAGATATTCCTGTGTGGAAGACAAGGGGGAGGAAAAGCAATCTTTTTTCTGAAGTGACAAGTGACAACACCTCTTTTTTTTTTAGTCCAGTTTCCCAGGGATGTCTTGTCCAAGTGGCCTCACACTTTCCCAAAATAATTTCCTCTGGCTATAGACCAAACACGAGAACTTCAGGCAAAAAATGTTTATTTAAAGAAAGACTGAAAGGGCATCTGTTGAGAGAGGGAAAAGATTTTCAAGCCTATCATGATAAAAATTGAATGATATATAATAATGTTTATTTATCACATAGGGCTAGTAATTATGTGTTAAAACCAAATTCTGATTTCTGTATGGCTGCTGTAGATTTTCTTCTGTCTAGTTGTCCATATACATACAGTATGTAGGGAACATCAGATATAAAGACCTCACTGATACGTTAGGCTTTTTCCCAACCAAATTCTGGCAGTGCTCTGTCCCCTCACCATTTGCAGGACTCCCTTCCCAAGGTCTCTGGTGGAAGGAAGTGACACTGTTCAGGGTTTGCTGGTCTCATTGCTGGGAGCAGCTGGTCTAGTAAACAGCATAGGGTGGTGTAACCCTTTAATTCTAGTGTTTTGATCGCTGCTTTGGCCATCCGTCAAAAACATCAAATTCAAAGCCCTCAGTGGGCATAGGTTGCAGCAGTTGCTTATTCCAGAAGCTTCTACAATAGCTGCATCCTCAGAATGGACACGTGCCAGTGGCAAAGGTGAGATTTATGTTTGGGGGGTTTATTTTACAATGGTGCCTACATTCCTTAAGCTAGATCAAGTCCTCTACATTGTTTGCCTTGTACAAAAGCATGAAATATGAAAGAAGCCATCCCCTGGGAAGTTTAGAATCTTGACAGATTTAGTAATCTAAATATCTAGGAGCACAGCAATTGCACTCTTCTCTTTTAGGGATTTGCTACGGAATGAAATAAAACACCTACCTCCCAGTCACTGTTTTCTTGCAGTTGGGGAAGGGTGGGGGGAAGGATCTCATTAGACAGACAGAAAAAGGAACTTATTGCTAGCTACTAATTGAAATAAGAAGAGAACCAGCATTTAGAGATTTCTCATAACAAAATACTGGATGGTGATGGAGTTGCATGTCACTGGTCTATGTGTAGTCCCTGTATATCAGCCATGTTAACCTTAAAAATAGGAACAAAACTATCCTTTGGGTCAGTTGCTGAATCGCACGTGGAAGCTTTGTTTTTGAAAGACCCAAGGATGAGCAGTGGATGCAAAGTTTCTTTGCTTGGATTCTCTTTGCCTTTTAGGGTTACATTTCCTATGACCTGTGGCTTTGCAGGAATGGCATCTGTAGCCCTTTCCCACTTATGGAGGGAAAGATAGACAAGCCCTGCTGTCTGTCAGATCATGCTATTTTGAGAAACTGCACAAATAAATATTCAGCAGTGACATGACAGTGTCAGACTGTTGCATGTGTAAAGTGTAAAACACGGAAATGAGTAATGTGGCTCTCATACTTATAGTAGTTTTCTCACATATGTAAGCAATCAGTAGACTCGATTAATGAAAATGATAGTGCAAATGGGGTAGAGAGGACTTAAACCTGCTGCTTATAAAGGAGATTCC
Source organism: Steatornis caripensis (assembly GCA_013398225.1). NCBI lineage: Eukaryota > Metazoa > Chordata > Aves > Caprimulgiformes > Steatornithidae > Steatornis > Steatornis caripensis. The sequence continues at coordinate 159,255 of VZSC01017615.1, read as the reverse complement.
ATTATCTAAGAAGGGATGTAAATACATTGTGGTTTAGGGTAATTTATTCCATGTTTAAATAAGTATTGTATTAAAATGTATAATGTGTGTGTCTGAGGTCTTGCCAACAAAATGTATTACAAATCACTCATTTTCTGATAGACACATGCTACTTTCCACTTAAATTTCCCACAGATATTATCTTTAGATTCAGCAAGGTCCTAATTTGGGCGTAAATACCTTTTCCTTTTTTAACTAAGAAATTAAAATGTTAAACAAGCCAGAGGTGTTTTTTTTTTTCTCTGCCTAGGCCAGCCATATGATGTTGGTAACTTGCAAGATGCATCAAAACCAAAACATGGATGGCAAGTGACGGCAGTGAGATTAATTTCTAAGTTTGTTGTTGGGTCTTTTTTGTTTTGTGTTTTCTTTTTTTGAAGAGGTAACAAAGTGGATTAGAGCCTGTCACTTACCTGAAAACTGATTACAAGCTGAAGCAGGCATGATGACATATTTCACAAATCTGAGTATCTTCCCCAGGGAGGTTTGAGCAGTTGTGAGGCATCGCTATGGCATTATGCTACACGAGAACCAGCCTCAGCTGAAAGTAGCAGTAGAGCATTGGGGGGCTCCTGCCAGCAAAGAGGCAGACACCGGAAGAAATGCTCTCTGTATGCATTCCCCGAGTTGTGCAACAGCATCACCAGGAAAATGTCTGCAGCTCGTGCAATCCCTGCCATCTCTGGTGGACTAATTTTGGTGGGTGTTGTGATGCAGGCATTTGTTCGCTTAGAACTAGAAGGAAATGCATTTAAATTATATATTTTGAACCTATTATTACAAAACTTTCAAGTAACTATCTAGTTGTTCAGAATACCTATTCCAAAAGCAGCTTGCTTTCTTTAAAAATCTCCTGGGGCCTTTGTTCATTTGCTTGTTTTCTAGAATGCCCACATTTCCCCCCAACAAAGATTAATAATTACTCTATAGCATAGCAGAAAAATCATTCTAGGTGGAATTCCCCCCAAATGCCTTTTTGTCTAAACCCCAGTGAAAGCCAATGGGGTTTGTGCTCCAAAACCAGTTAATTTCTTTTAAAAATCCGACCTAATGAAAACAAATTATCACCTCTGTTTTACTGGGTAACATTTATAGAGCCAGCACATGAATTCTCTCTTCAGTGCAGGGGGTGGACAAAATGTTTTTAGAGATCTAGCTTGAAGTAGAGCTCATGTCAGTTACAGCAAAAGTAATTGGTATTTTTCACTTCAGTGTCTGATGAATGAATGAAGCTGAAAATAAAGCAGTGGTGTGTGTTCAGCTAAATGCTGGTAGCCATGGAGAGAAGCAGCAGCTAAATGAAACCAGAACAAGTAATACACATGGGTCTTTTTTGTTAGACAAAACAGTTTTGTCCACAAAAGTAAAAGGCATGTAGTAACAATGAGTATAACTGTATTTCATTTTTGCTGTGAGCTGGTTACAGTTACAAAATACCGTGCAACTAACTGTTTATCCCAGTTAGCAATGCAGCACGGCATGGTGTGAATGAAGCAGTTTCTTTAAATGCATAAATGACACATAGGAACCTAATTCTTGTTATCTTTTGAAATTTCACCTTCAGCATATGCCACCACCATGCACACTTTCTCCGGTAGCAGAGACTTTAAAATCTGCCAAAGGCATCTAACTTCTCTGACAGCCTTCCACTTCTCAGTCTAGTGCTGCAAACCCGAAGTGCCTATGGGTGCGATGCCAGACAGCAAATATTTGCCCCATTAAATAGAAGTTGGGAGAGGCAAGTGACTTGCCAAGTTATATAGAGTGGAATCCTTTCATCTCAGCACTCTTGAATGGCTTTTGGATCTAAATGTTGACGCTTTGATACTGCACATCTACAGAAAGGAGTAAGTGAAATGGAAACAGAACTGGACAAACATCTTGGTCAGAACTTTGCTCACAAAAACTGTGAAAGAAAACATTTCATAGATATACACTAGTATAGGTAAAGTTTTCTGGTCAAAATAAATTCCTACGGAAAAGCGACATAAAAATGGTAGCCTCTTATTTCTGAAGTTTTGTAAATGAAACACTTTGAAACAAAGCATTTCAGACAGAAAAAAACCAACTAAATATTTGGAAGTATGTTTTCAAAACCACTGTCATTCAAAAAGTCCCTTTCATTAGACCAAAACAAAAATAAAATTAAATACATCATCCGTTTTAATTTGCTAAAAACTGAAGACATACATTGTTTTAGATTGCCATGCTGTAACTTTTGCAGTCATCAGCAATTGCAAAAGGTGTCTGTACGGCCTTGATCGGCAGTTCTTAGGATCAGTATGAGAGCTCACTGATACAATGAGCTCTCTTTCAGTTTAATACCTCTGTGATAGACTATGTTTTTATTCCTGCCTACAACTGCTGACTCTAGCTTGGCTGCTCATCTGTCTCTGATGTTGAAGCTAATATGATGGTTAGATTATAAATGGGAAAGGAAATAGAATAGGATTTTGATTTTTTTCCCCTGTTTTTTTAAAGGAAGTAGACAGCTATTGAAAGATTCCCACAAACCCATGTAACCTTTGAATTTTATGTAAGTCCTGTTTTAAGAGCTGAAGTGGAATATGGGTTTTGCTGGTTGTTTTGCATGGGAGTCAGCCTTACCCTACATTAATTACATTATTGCACGCAGTACTTAGCTGTTTCTGGTAACTGACATTAACAAAATTATCCAACCATTTTCAGTTTAAATATGAAAGGAAAGAGAAAGCCTGTCTTTCTCATGTTGAAACATAGTTTCTTCTTTTTTTTCTCATAACAGTGTTTGATTGCATCCTTCATTATTTCTGACAGCATTTATTTCCTTTTTTGCTTTACCCTGTGCCTACAAAAATAAAAGGAGCAAAGTGACTTTAAAATAAAACAGGCAAGACAGGTGATTTAAAAAAACCCCCCAAAAATCCAAAAAGGAAGGGGGTACCAAATCAAAACCCTGAATTCAAATGCAAACAATGAGTTTTAAGAGTCCAGAACCAGGCCTTGAATTTTGTGGCTCTGGTTATGCTCCAGTTTGTCCATACCCAACATCAAATATTTGGGCTCACAACGACATGTGAAGTTTTAATAGGGTAAACTGATTGATTGACAATGAAGAGGTTATGAGAAAAGACTTATCTAGTAAGTGCGGCCAAGATTTAAGCCATTATTTCAGATGTGAAGCATTTGGCAACAAGAGATCATTTTCATAGAAAAGGAAGCCCTAATTCATTATTTTCATTCTGAGAACAATTTGGTTCCTTGCTTAATGCTACTCAGTCTACCAGAAAACAAAAATTATATGTGAATAGAATTATTTTTTTTCTTTAATCAAATAACATAGCACCCTAAAGGGAAGAAATTAATAACATTATTTTACAACCATATGAAGTGTGAGATATGACCTGTTAATATGCAGAATTCATGCACACCCCTCCCATGCAAAATCGGCCTAGTTATTTCTGAGTAGGAACTGGCACAGTTGGCCCAAGTGACTATAAAGCTAAGTGGCTCTGTTTGTTATTGCAGCGCAGCATAGTTTCCAGTGGATAGCTATGCTAAACTGATGCTGCTTTAATGCAGATATGTATATACGAATGGGTAGAACCACTCAGAGACTTAATTTGACTGTACATCCAAGTTTTTTAATCAGAGCTTATTCACTTATCTGAGCATCAAGCCCTCTCTTCTCCCTAGTGCATACCTCTAATCATCCTGCCATGCTAGGAAGTAGTTTGTTCCTCTTTCCCTCTTTCCTCTCTTCCTTCCCACAGTACAGTTACTACAGACTCTTGATTCTTATCGCATGTGTTGGTACTTGGGTCTCCGTTCCTCGGCCAGTTCTTTTGGGAAGAGAATTGTTTCTTTGCTGGGTTCTGGTGCTGGCTTCAGGATACCATGGAAACTCAGGAGTATTCTTTGGCTTCCCAGAGATTCAATTCTGTTCTGCTGGATTTAGAGGATTTTATTACAGTAAGAACCATGCATATGGAAAAGCAAGCAGACCTCAGAGGACATTTTAAAAAGCAGGAGTGCCTTTGCAACAGTAACACAAGCTCTAATATGGTGGGCATAGAAGAGGAGGAAAGAAGGGAGCCAGAGTAATCCATGACTAATGCAGCAGTAGTCCAGACAGATCTGAATCTTAAGACAGATTTCAACAATGCCAGGCACTGGCTTAACTCTGGCCCCACTGAAATCAGACTTCAAGGAGGGGGAGAAGGCTTAGGCTACTACCGATCGCTTTTATATCATCCTACCCTTCAGTCCAGTTCTGATCAAGTGCTGGAGTGTACTCAGTGCACCCACAGATTACATTTAGGGGTATCTTGCTGCTACTGCTGATGATAAATTTATGAAATAACATATGCTTCCTGTGCCTTGTGTACGCCAAGTTTGTGCATGTCTACATTCAAATACAGATGAAAAATTAAATTTGTTTGGCTCGGTTTTCACTGACAGCATAACTCATTACTCTTGAGTTCCTGGATAAGCTGTAGCTGAAACTGTTTGTTCTGCTTTTACTGCCCAGTGCCTGAAAGCTGGGGTTAGAGCTGGTTTGCTTTAAATCAAAGCTGTAATGAGACACACCGACAGCCAGGACAAAGGCAGGAGGCTGCCTCTTTCCCAGGCGTCCCAGTTCAGCCACACTTCAGAGAAAGTCTTTAGAGAAGGAATAGACTTAGTTGCAGATGATATTGGGAATTCCGTATGACCTTCAGTAAATGCATTAAAATGGGTTTCTTTATATTATTTTTTAAATTGTCTGATATTTGACAGTAGTCATATGTCTACATATCCTTCCTTTTTCATGTTGTAAAACAAAATACAAAATTGGTGTCTTACAACATAGGTAATTGCAGTGAAAGCATATTATAAGATCAGAAACTGTCAACTCCTCTTTGTTGAAAGCATGTCTTTTATCTTGACAGATAATTTAGCTCAGCACTTTGCCAGAATCAAGAGAGCATCACTTCAGTTAAACGGAGACTCCTCCACAGCTGGCAGAAACATCAGTTTGCATTGGCAATTGCACCAATACCAAATACCAGTTTGCTTTTAGAAAAAAGTGTGAAGCTTTTAATTCTGCCTGCTGATTAGATAGGGTGACTGTCCAAGAAGGAAATGTGGGGAGACTTTTAGCTTAAGAATATGTCTTTAAGAAGTGTTCAAAGCTTTTCGCAAACATATCTAGTAAATACAGGACCAGTTCTGATTTATAGTGTGATTCCAGGCATTACTCTGGAAGCATGAGTTGGCCATAAAAATGTTACAAATCAGTTAGGTCCATGTTTAACCCTGTAGGTTGCTGCTGGTTAAAAAAGACAAAATCTCATAAATGAGAATTCATCGTTACCAACATTCTGTAGCTGGATTATTCTTTCATTGTTCTTGACAAGGAAATTATGTTTGAATAACATATGAAAGTATTTCCTTCTATATGATGGTATTAAGCATACTTACCAACTTTTTCAGGTGTAATTAGTGCTTTGAGATGCCTTAGTTTAGGACATACTCCAAAGAGCATAGTTTTCAGAAGAATCAGAAAGGTACGGCATCACTTTGGGGTGTACCAAGCTGTTACAATGTATCAGCTGTCACTTTTGAAAGACTGGGCAGTGTAGCACATGGAGGCACAATTTTTAAATTCCAGAATTTGTACTGTGAGTGTACTAAAACAGATTGTTTGCAGCCTCAAATCCTGCATCTTTCATGCTTACTTGCTCTTACAGAAAATGCTTTTTAATGACTTGCTGCTTCCAGTGTACTGAATACAAACTTTTCCTTTGATATTGCGAGTTTTCCAAAATACCAAAGTGATGTGAGAGAAACATCATCTGTATGTTTTGCCAAACAGATTGGCTTTGACTACCCACATAAATTTTCTGGATCTTTTGATCAGATCCTCCACCCTGTTGCAAATCTGGAATTCATGCCAAATATAGCATCCAGCAGTGAGATAAATCTGAATTCTTTCATGTGAGCTACAGTGGGGTTTTTTAATTCTTATTTGTGATAAATCTTCCGTATATATTGTTATCAAAGCTGGTCAAATAATTTATTCCTCAAATAATTTGAAAATACTGTTGTTGCTTTTTGATTGAACCAACTTAACATGCATTCTCAGAAAATTCTCTTACCTATACTGGTTACAAGTAATACTGCTTTTCATTTCATAATTATTTGCAAATACATATTGCTAGCTTTTGTTATTATCCAACTATTTAATGGTTGGGAAAACGATATTTTTACTGGAAAATGATGTCTGGATGTTGGAAAACAGAAAGCAGACAGGCCTTGCCCACTGAAGTCAGTGGGACTCTTTCCGAAATTTCCATTTAGTGTGTCTGACAGAAATGGGCTTAAATGCATTGTGTGCTTCAGTCAAGATATTTCTAAAGACATTGTCATAGAAATATTGTTGCTCATGTTCTCATCAGAAATACTGGGTACAGCCAGATTACTTGTTACTTAAGAAAGCTTAATTCAAAAAGAAACAGGTGTAAAAAAAGTGCCCAGGTTGTCCAGGGTTGGAAGGATGCTATAAGGGAGAATAAGAAAGCTTAGCCAGCATGGTCAGGCAAAACAAGAAGATGGATATGAGTGTAGTCTATAAATATATTAGAAAAAAGTAGTGCTATTTAAGCGAAGGGAAATGCTGACACAAGAACAGATGGGTATAATCTGTGTACAGTTATTCTGGATGGTAGAATGTTTCTAATTCTAAAAGAAATGAGAATCTATGACAACTTTCCTTTAAGAGTACCAGGAGCAAAGAAACCCCAAAAAACCCAACCCCAAAACAAAAAAACTCTAATTGATTATAAGCAGAGCCTGAGCAGCATATGAAAAAGATTATATGGCATGGTTGCCTGCAAAAACAAGGGACTGAACTCAGTGACCCAAGAGTCCCTTCCAATCTGCTGTTCTTAATTAGATATATGAGTATCATGGGAGATTTTCTAGCCTCCAGCCCGTTCCTGCAAGAGGATCCTTTTATTTATGTAACTTCCCACTGAAATCCCGGCAAATCTGCAGATCCCCACTGACATGTAGGTGATATGGATTCTTGTATCAAATTCCAGGAAGGGTTCATGATCCCAGAAGAAAATTCTATACCTGGCTTCTGTTTTCCTTCTTGGTTTTGCATGCAGCTTCTGTTTCAGTTCCTGAAACCCATTTCTCTTCATTGTTTCATTTTCCTTGTGAAGATAACTTTTCTTCTAGAAGAATAATTTCAGTGGCGAGAAAGCATACATTTATAATTAAAATCCATATGGCTGGAAATGCAGAATACCTGTTGCCAAGGCCTGAGTGCCCTTGTCACTGAAATCAGTGCAAGTGGAGCATTCAGTGGTTTTCCTGCTCCTTGAATCAACATTATACCTTTCACCACTGCAGGTCAGGTCTTGTGCCATGAAACTTTAAACGCATAGTTCTCATAGGACCAAGGTGTAAATGTTAAGGTAGCCTAAGCCTCCAAGATCTGTAGGAAAAAAATGGTTGTGGGACCCTCTGAGAATGAAGTTCTTGGTCTGGTCATAAACAATCACACAGATTTTTCATGCCCTTTATGGTGCTCCATAATGCAGTAATCGTTGAGACTGGATCCTTATCTTACCACTCGTGATCAATACGAAATACTCGCTAAAGTCTTTCTGCAGGATAATCTGGTCATTTCTGCCTCTGTTGCTTCACCTATAAGTTAGTACAGTGTGCTGAGGACTGAACAGATTTGCAGGGGATGTCTGGAGTCTGATAGAAAGTCCTACTTGTAAGTTATTATGATAAAGATCTTTCCTAGAAATTAAAGATTGCGTTGGAAGTTCTTACTTGCTATGATGACAGATAGGAGTGGAATGATGCCTACTAATTTGGGATGGCTGGTAACAGACAACTTGAGTTATTGCTTTCAATTGTTCAGTGATTCTCTACTGTGCTGTTTTCCCAGGGAAGTTCACCAATGACAATAATCCCAGCAGTTCTTACTGTTCACTAGCTTGCTTTATGAAAGCCGCGACCTCCAAAACTTCTGAAACAATCCCAGGACTGTTTTCTCATACCAGCAGCCTTACCAGGTTTGACCGCTAGGCACTCCCTGCCAAGAGGGAAGTACGGTACCAGGGCCTGAAAGGAATACAAGGCAGCATTAAATGCCGAATAAAGACAACTGAAATTTTCGTCTCTCTCCATCCTGAGAGGAAAGGATTGTGTTCTGGAATTTTCCCTTGGCAGTGTTTTACCTTTGACTTTGTACTGAAAATAGTGTATTTCTTCATATTCTAGACACTGTAATCAATAATCTTAGAATTTTATTACATTAAAAACAATGTTATGGAAGCAAGCCTCTGACCATGCCTTTGACATGGCTTGTGCCAGTGTTAAAAAGTTGTTAAATTCAAGCCTGATTATTAAACCAATGAAAAATCCGTAGTACCACTAGTCCACTCTGCACTGCAGAAGGTAGCCGAGTGCTTTGTCTCTGGGGGTCCAAGGCACAACCGCTAATCTGTGATAAGCACAAACCAAGAACAAGCTTGCAAGAAAAAAGCTGCAGCTCTCATCGAGCACAGGCCAAGGGATTTCTTTGGCCACAGGTTTGCAAACCTCTGCAAATGCCTGTCTACTCAGAACCTTGTAGCCTATGAATGGAAAAGAAAGTGAGAAATTTTATACAAAGTGAGTCAGCCTGGAACTCCAGATGCCTTTTATGTGTGAAGGGTAAGCTGAAGTGTCTTTCGTTATCGTGTAGCACCTGGCACGCTGCTCTTCTACTTGACCTTTTTCTCAATACTGTTTGTACAGGTGACAATCTGCAATTTCTCAGTATGTTACAAGCAGCAGCAATTGACTTAAATTTAGGTGGTTTAATGTTTTAGAAATGCAAACTGTCTGAATTTTCTAGTAAGTAGAAGAACTGAATTCCTAGATACCAGTCCACCTTTGTTTATGCAGAGAACATGGGCAAAGGCAAGACTGTCAACTTGTGAGAGGTGTCAGGACAGCCTCCTTGCTTTATGTTGTTCATGCTTCATGTTCATGCCATTTGAAAATGCTCTATAATCTGTACAACTGTTTGTTTGTCTTCATGGAACTGTCAAGGAGATTTATGTAGTTAGTCTCTTCTAACAGCACAGGAAAATGGAAAATATAGTATATGCACTAAATGCTGTCATTTCATCTGGGGGATATTTCAGTGGATATTTTGGGCAATTTGATTTTCTTTCATTTTGTCTTTACAGATGTATACTAGCTTTGCCTCGGTCCCTTTGCCAGTGCAAGTAATTCTGAATTTCACTGGACAATTTTCAGCTTTGTTTCTTCACATTTAAGGTAGCAAGTGTTTTGTGTCTGTGGGAGTCCTAGATTCCAAAATTTGCTAGCTTTTTTTCTCTTCCTTTTGACTTGCAGGATATATTAATTGAAATTAAGTTTTGGAGGAATTCAAATCTTCCCATAGAAGGAAATGCATGCAAAGCCATAATGGCAACACATAAAGTGTAACCCATTTGTCAAAGAAATCAAATCTGTTGTCTTGGAAGGTGCTTTGAGTATACTTCTTTTGATCTTAGAGTTTACTTCTTGCAGAGCTCACAAAGCTTTATTATTTAATGGAATTGGGTGATTCTGAGAGATTTTTATTTGGATTTGGACAATCTGAAATGAGTAGTTAAAATCATTAGCTGCACTTTCGTGTCCTAGGTCGGCACCATAAGCAGGTTGACATCCCTGAGGGATGAAATTGCTACTCTGCTCCTTTTGCTTTCTCTATGCAATCTAGATTTTCATTGCATTGCTTTTAGGATGTTCAACCTATTGAAAACACTTTAAGAAGGTTAGTGACTTTGATGACAAAGTCCTCAGTAAGCAAGAAGTCCACTTTACCTCAGCATCCTTGCAGTCTTACACAGGGGCTCCACATTATAGAGATTAAAAGAGTCTGAATATCCATGTAGAACCATCTCGAGTCTCACGTTGAAGGTAAGGGGAGGCAATCAGGGGTGTTATCTGCCTGTGTTATTTCCTTTCTTGGAAAAAGCCTGTTCATTAAATCTGAGAGTTATTCAAGTGACTGGCAAACATATTAATAGCTCCCAAAGATCTTTGATTGCTTCTGTTTCTCTTGGGCTGAGGCTGATTTTATTTACCAATTAGCATAAACTTTGATTTTATGAACCGCCTTATGAACAGTACAAAATAAAGGGTGGAGGATTTAAAATTATTTCCTATAATTTGTAGTGGTAGCATAATCTTCTGAGAATGTCACAAAATGTTAATTCCAGTTTGAGTTGGTAAGCTCGTTAGGTAAAGATTGTTACCCATATTTCACTGGAATGGAAAACCACACCAAAGAGACTGTACCACTACCTGTTCAATCTGTTCAATTCCAAACTGTTCGGACTGATATTCAGAAGCACTGAAGAGTAACATCTCCAGTTAAAGTTAGTATTAACAGTGATGAACACCTTACGCTTATCAGTCCCAAAATTTCAGAATTACTTACATTCTGGCTGTCCCTATGTTTGGTCTCAAAGCAAGCCATTTACATTACCTTGTAATCCAAGGGCTGAGTCCCTACCCTTTGAGTATCCATGCTCCTTCTCTTGGTGGTACTGAACACAGGGACTAAGATGTCTCTAAGTCAGACCCCCAAAATGAATGAACAAATTTTGGGAAAAGGGAAGACATTAAATGACTTACATCAGGGTTCACTGTAATGGTTAGGATTAAGTAGCGAATCAGGAAATTGTCACTCCTTATATTCTGCTTGCCATAATTCCTTTCCCCACATGAAGCCAATTAGAATCTCTGTCAGCAAAGGCTTTCATAGGTACATACTTTGTATCTTGCACGTGTTTAAAGCATGTCAGAAATGTGTTGTTCTGATCTGCTTTCTCTGTATGATCGAAAACGTGCTGGCAATATTCTTCAGGTTAGATATGTCAAAACAAATAATGATGCTGACCAAAACCAGAATTCTGTACTTAGAGTCAAATAAAAAGAAGCCAAAGATCTCACATATGAATAAACTTTCAGCTGTTGATCTATTTTGCTTTGCAGCCGTTACGCCATCCCTACTGGGAGACAAAGTAGGAAATAGTCTATCAAATAGTAGTACAAGAACAAGTCAGAAAGCTGCACAGAGGTTTATAAGAATTACTGATAATGTGTTGCCTTACTTAGTATTTCTGTGGATGCATTCATAAGCAAGAAATGTGGGCTTGGGGTGATAGGCTTCTGTAGGAAATGATGGAAAAAAGAATATTCTTTTTTTAGATTACTTGCTTTACAGTGTTCTGTAATTTTTTTTTTTGAGAGGCAAAACCCCCAACAAATTATGGTAGACAGCACAATTTTTGAAGGATATATGGATTTCAGACTGGGACTGGCTCCTGTCTAGCCTGTTCAGAGCAAAAGCAGAATGACATTGGGTCAGTCTGCACCCACCAGGGTAGACATGTTCTGTGTGGTGTTTCTGAGTGTGTATATGTCTGTGTTATGTAAGGATGAAAGTCTTGGCAAATATTCTTATATGCATCTTTCACTGCATAAATAATTTTGACAACTTTGTTGAATAAATCAGGCTTGACTTCATATATACAGTCCTTGAACATTTTTCAAATGTTTTCATATAAATCTCTTCGATTTCACAACCTGTTTATGATGATCTCTTACGAAGCCATTTGGCTCCATTGAAAGCTTCACTCAGTGTCTGTAGATGTAACGTATCTCTTCAGTTTTAGAGAACAGCACTACGATTCACCAGCGGCGCTACTGCAGCTTCTGCAAATGAAGTGTCCTTTATACCATCACACTGTTATTAAGCATAAGGGTGCATCTTTTCTTCAGAGAAAAACTGCAGGAATTTGATGAAATGGATCTGTACAAAGGAAATCTGCATATGATATATCACTACCTCAGATGCTTTACTGTATGTGATTAAATTAAACTGAATGCCATCTTCCTGCACATGAGAGTTTGTTGCAGCTGTCATTTAAAATTCTTTTACAGATGGAAAACTGCAGACGGCTGTATATACCTTGGCTAAAGCATCTCTGTTCTAGTGTCATCCCATAGGGCCTCAGATTTCCCCAAATTTCTGCTGTTTGTGGCTAGGTGGAGTAGGGAAACTTTTTCTCTTCTCTGCTTAGCTATGAATCCATTTGATAAGGTTCAGCTCAGGTAACCAAACCACTTTTGAGAATGAAAGAAAATAAATTTTCCATTATTAAAGAAAAAGTTTGCAGTCTTTTTGAACAGCTGTACTGCTGAGGTGGGTGTGGGTAGAATGTTGAAGTCTGGTGGGAAAGTTGCCAGAAAGGGCTTTGTGCATTTGAATGTGCTGAAGAAGAATGTTCTGAATAGCTTATTTTCCTCATAAGCTAAATGCTGTCACTTTGGTATGATTCAAGTCTATGAACGATGCAAAGCTAACCTGTGTTTAAGGGAAAAACGGAGGCTGTTCTCTTTCTGGACCCATGATGTGTTCAGGAGGAGGCAAACACATGAAGAGAGCTCCACAGAAACTTCTTCATCCCACTGTTGCACATGTCCAAGCGCCTGCTCTCTGCCCTTCTTATGGTAAGGCAAGCATCCATGAAAGGAATTAGGAAACTGTTGCTGTAGTCTCCTGAGTTTGGAGAGAAAAATGCTTTTCATCCTTTGGCCGAGCCCTAGGAGAGACAGTTCTCCTTACTTCCTCCCCAGACTCACCCTGCAGAATGAGTAGGAATATAGAAACAAGGATCAAAACTTCCTTTCAAGATTCTTCTTAGGATTTTATGACAATCATGAATGACTACAGCATGTTATGGCATTAAATTTTTGCCTCTGCACCTCTATGGCACAGTGTACGTGTATTGAACCTTTAATACATCTTCATGTAGCATTTACCTATCCTCTGTTGGCCTTCTCTCCTGTCACCCATCGAGGGGGACATTAAATCTTCCAAAGGAACATATATGGTGATGCTTCTCTGAGCTTTCTGGTAACCTGAGGTAGCAAAGACACTCCAAAGCCCGGGAGTTGGCTGCTTAATACCAGAGTTATTTCTATTACATTTCACACAACTTAGAATTTGAGTTATGATGCATAAGCCAGTGAACTAATGTGTTTCTGGGTCCTTGTAGGGTCAGTTTTTTGAAGTCATACACTTATGTTTGGAAGATTGACTCTCTTGGACTCCAGAACTTTAATCTCAAGAGACATCTGTATTAAAGTAATTTAATATCAGAGTCATAGGGCTTGTTTACATGAGGAAATTGACCAGCATTGCTACAGCAGGATAGCTTTACTTCAATGTAACTCCCCCATGTGGACGTTGTGCTCTGGAATAAAACTGACTTTGTTTTGAAATAATTACTCTTACTAATTGTTCCAGAATAAAGTGTCCACAGGAGGGAGTTATGCAGAAATAGCTATAACAGAATAGTCACAGCTCAGCTGACGAAATTCACTGGGTAGAAATGCAGGTGCAAGGGTGGCACAGGATTTACAAGGGTGAAAACACAGTAGCTAGTCAGCTCTGCTCTTGTCAACAAACTGCGTTGCTAGTGTTAGCTGTTTCTCCTATACAAATATTTGTAGCTCCCACAGTGCTCTGGGAAACTGCAGCAATTTTGCTTTGATAGTGTTCTCCAAAGAACTCAATAAATTGAACATGAAATACAGCTTTGCCCACCCCCACCCCCCCCATTTCTAAATCGAATTTTCTTTTGAATATAACATTATTGGGCAAAAATAAGCTTTTTATTTTTTTCTTACTGTGTTGCCTGACCTGCTGGTATTTGTCACTTCACTGACATGCCTCTGATTACCACTGAGTTAAAGAATACCTTCTTGAAAGTTCTGTTCACCCTAGTCACAATATGGTCAGCCTTTACGTCTAAAAGGGTGGCAGAATGTCTGGGGTTTTGTGTTGGTTTTCTCCCCTGTAAGGCCAAAGAGCTGTTTGCTGATACCACATTCTCTCTACTTTCTAAAATTTGCTGATAGCTGCCTGAAGTTCAGATGGCTGGAAAAAAACCAGGCATGCTAAATAAAAGTAAAATTGTAGCTTCTTCCATAAAACCCACAGTTGCAAAGTATATTTTGTGTCTCTTCAGAAATCTTAAGGAATTCGAGGTTTTGTGCAGTTGTGTGCAAGCTGTTCTGTAAAGGTGAGAGTTGTATGTTTTAGTCCTAGCTCTGCTAAAGCATCAGTATGTGGCTTTAGTGGAATCTCTCACGTGTCACCATTTGCTCTCTCTATGCACATAGACGTGCTATAGGCATTCTATAAGGCATGTCTTACAGCTGAAACCATCAGGTTAGCGGTGCCGTGCCACTGCACATGCCAAACATTACTTTTAATTGCTAAACTTGCAAGATCTTAAAGCGATCATTCAGGGAAGTGGTTTAAGAGCGCGAGCAAAGGTGCTGAAACTCTGATAACCTCTCTGTGATGCCTTGTGGGCAGTAATAAGCTTTATCTTCCAGTTCTTCAAGGCTGTTCAAAGTTAGGTGGTTGCATGGCCATAGAGATGAGTCCAAGTTAATATGCCTCATCTTCCAAGATGTAGCACTGTCCTAACATGGTCACTCATGTTGCACAGCAACCTGGCTACCTCTGGGAGTGCTGGCACAGCAGGCTTGCAGCCATCCAGAATATACAGTGCAGTCATTAAATACAAAGGTTCCTGGGTAAGGATTGCAAGGGATTTGAAACAGTCACCCTCACGGAATCTTCAACTGGGTTTCTGACTTGGAGAAGAGTACTTCTAGCCAGTGTATTGGGAAAGAAGGAGTGAGTGGAGAAGAGGTCTGAAAGTGAAGTTTAACTGCAGTTAAAAGCAGAGTTAACCCAGCAAAATGAGGTCAGCTGGCTCACTGTTCTGACTTTAGCAACATGGATGTTTCAAATAGTGTCGACTGCTAGTATAGAATAAAAGAACCTGCACTAACTAAATCTAGTGTGAGAGAGCTTGTAGTGAAAAGGACAGAACATGCCAAGGCTGAATGAAGTTCTTGTGGACTCACAGAAAACCTGCTAAACCAGATGGCTCCTTTCCCTTCCCGCAACAAATAGCCTGTCCCTCTACCTGTGCTATTTCTAATGAACCAAAAAATCACTGGAATCCTCTCCACTCTACAACAGCCCTTTACATATTGAAATGTTGATGTTACTTTTCCCTTTGGTTTTCTCTTCACTGGAGAAAACAGTTTCAGCTTATTCAGTTTTTTCTCATAGGTCTTGCTGTGTAGACCTCCACTTGTTCTTGTTGCTCTCTTCCAGACTGTTTCCGGCAAGTTCATCTCTCATTCGTACACTGCACTTGAGGCTTTACCTGTTCCTGACCTAGAGGCTGAAGGGCTACTTCATGTATTCCAAGTACTTTCTATATTCTGGTAAGGTTTTTATTTGCACTAGTTTTAATGTGAGGAAAGAAAAGCAAGTGCTTCTGCAAATAAACCAAACTTATTCATTCAAATTCAGACTAAGACTGAGAGTGAAATGGCGGAAATGGGCTAGACCTGGGCTGCTACTGAGCTCAACAGGGGCTAGGAATAAGGAGTGATTTCCTCCCACGGAAACAATGTAAGAGGAGAACCAGGAGCAGTAAAGTAAAACTGAGATTCTCTCAGCTAAAGGCAACAGAAAATTCAAGCTGCTTTAGTTTAAAAAGGTTGTGCCTTGCTGTTAAAGCTACAATTCAGTTGTGTCCTCTAACATGAGACCCACATGCATCATACAACAGTTGATTCAGATGGGGTGTTTCTAACTTGGATTAGGAGGTAATAGAAGCATGCAGTCCCCATCTGTATCTACAGAGTGACTGTACCGTGACTGCTTGTATTCAGATCAGGCTAACTGGAGGCAGTCTCTCTAAAGTATCACCGTTTAAGTGTGCAATGATTAATAAACTTGTGTTGGCTGGCTTGATGTGGAAAGAAGCAGAAATTAGAGTGAGGATTAAAGAGGGAGCTGAAGAAGATCAAGGGAACTAAGTGGTCAAAAGGACTTATTTTTCTTTTCTGTTACCGAAAATATATTCACTTTGCCATGATTCATAAATTTGCATTTTTAGCTGAAAAGGGGTCCCTGTATTATCCATGCTGCAACTTTAGCAAAGCTCTTCAAACGTTATGCTACAGGGTCATTGTGAGTACTTTGGTCCAGCATACTCTTTCCAAGGCTTTACCATGGCAGGACATTTTGCTGCTTTCCTTCAAAACAGTGTCTCAGCAAATATGAAGAAAGTACTAAAAAATAAAAGCTATAGAAGGAGCTCAGGTAGAGCAGAGAGAAATCTCTTAATATGGCCATGAAGTGCTGACTCTAACAACTGAGGCTTTGAGCACTGAAAACTTCTGACGCCCTTACTTCTAATCTAGTGCAATGCCTCTATGGGAAGTGAACTCTTAAATTTGCACTTAATTCTGACAAGTTGTACTGAGGCATTGAAGAGGTTTTTGTAAAGAAGGATGTCAGAGAGAAATATTTCTTCACCCTGGTTACTGAGTTACTGAATTCTGAAATTAGTTGCCTACGTGTCCAGTGATATGATACTTTTCAGCTACTGGATAATTACCTCTGCAGAAAGAGGAGAGCAGAACATTATCCCTGTGCTCCCATGTGTCCTCATTTCTCCGCGGATTTGTAGAAGACTAAAGCCATTACCAGGAGTATGGTGAGGCTTACTGAAATGGGTCACCCGCGGCACTGCTGACTGCCCATGTGGCATTGTGGCAGTGTGAAGAATTCCCTGAGGGAATATTTACTAGAGATTGATTTATTGGTAACTGTAACTGTTAAACCAATATGCATTAAACATTGTTCTTCATTAAACTGAGAGACGGGATGTTCATTAAAAAGAAGAATATTTCTTCTAAATTAAAAGAAATTGTAAATCAGACCAACTGCTCACCTGCTACTCCTACAGCTGCTGTGCCGGAAGTGAGGGGATTCAGTGGGAAGAGTTTGTGAGCAGCACTCAGGTGGTCGGAATAGTCTCCAGGGTCCCATCTGGAAGTACTGCACTGCAGTTGTTTCAGTGGCAGCAACTCATGTTAAAAGGCGTCCGGATATTAAGAAGAGGACAGTGGGCATACCATTCATCTGCGTCTCCTTGGACACAGATCCTGGCTGACATACAGAGGATCCCTGGGTTTTTTCTCCCACTCCCTGTGCAACTCCAAAAGCAGTCAGCCCTGTGCTCCCTCAGGCCTCTCACCCCTCAGTTCGCTAGCTTCTCTAAATATCCCAGTCCAACATGATAGCCTGGGACATCTGATTTGGCAGTTATAAACCAGTTTGCAACTGTGCCAAATTAAAAGCTCCAATATGAAGCTGT
Source organism: Steatornis caripensis (assembly GCA_013398225.1). Classification (NCBI taxonomy): domain Eukaryota; kingdom Metazoa; phylum Chordata; class Aves; order Caprimulgiformes; family Steatornithidae; genus Steatornis; species Steatornis caripensis. Next base: position 141,904 of record VZSC01017615.1, on the reverse strand, counting down.
CCTCAGAGGGCTGCAAGATCTGATCAAGGGGTAAAGATTGGTTTTTCTATCCTCTTAGCTTGGCATGTGAAGCTGTTTCTTAAAGAATTTAAACTATGTAATTGAGGCTCTTTGTTTTGTTTTATATTTTTCTTGAAACAGGACTAATATGGAAATTTAAAGATCTAAGTGGTCCCTTCTGAAAGTTCCTAACATTGCTATCAGTATCATTCCTTTTTATAAACAGAACTGTTACAGTTCTAAGAAATAAAGTATTCAAAGAATGCACTCATAAAAGATTACGCATACAATGGAATTTTTTAGCCTCAATGGGAACAGAAGGCTTTGTGAGAAGTGTTTGTGTGCAATGAACATAATGTTTAAATCAATTTTTAAGCTGTTGCTAATGAAACACCACCCTTTGAATAAGGGACTACAAAGGCATGCGTCTCACAGATGCACAACATATCAGTTCCTGCCCAGAATATCAAGACCCTAGGGCTTTAGAGTGTGAAACAACTGTTCAAAAAAGAACCATGCTAGAAGGGGAGGGGAACAGGGAAACAGCCTGAAACGCAGCTTGGACTGATGTGAGATTCAGTCCCTTAGCTCATGTTTTTCGCAGTTTCATCATATGATTTGGCAATTCCGCAGAGCTCGTGTTAAATACATCACAGGGGAGTGCGACAGAGATACTTCTCAGCCTTGGATGAGTGACAGACCTCACAGAAAAGTAGCTGCATGACAGTTCCTAGCTGTTCCATTTTTGTAGTCCAGATTTTGTTTCTGTTGTGATCTCCGGTCTGTTTCTCCAATCATGTAACTAATCCGACCACACCTTCAGGGGGGCATGGCTGGTGACACTGCCCCTACTCAGCTTTTTCAGTGGATGGGGAGGCTGGGGACATCCTTCAGCTGCATCCTCCCTTCACATCTGTTATCTGCTGGTGCAAGTCCTGCAGACAGATCTCCTTCACAACTCAACCCCAGCATTGATCAAACTTAGTGGTGCAGAAATACAGTTTAGGATGACTTGGCTATTCTGGAGGGTTCGAGGAATGGTTCAGATGGGTATGCACCTTCCAGGCTATGAGTTACTTCCAGAGAATTTCCTCGGAGAACTGTGAAAGTTTGTTTCTTGAGTCTGCTGTAAGGTTCATTGCCAGACGATATGGGTTCTTCGTCTTGACTGAGTAGCTCTCAAGCTTAAAAAGCATTTTCAGTGTGGGTATGCGAACGTTTCCATTGCAGACAGACCTTCTCACAAACATCTACAAAACCTTGCCATCGCAAACGTTCTCTTGCACACACATTGCTCCTACGAACCTTCATGAATTACAAGCAAAATGAGACACACACAAAGAAGTCACAAAGTAAATTTAGTAGTTCTTTGTTCAAGTGAATGTTTAGATTGATTGTTGCACAATAGTTGCCCAGAACTACATGGAGCATGGAGCTGAGTATCTCTGGTATGAATCTATCTCTGGAATTTCCACTGGTTACCAGAGTTTGTTACATACTCATTTCAGCAAGGATAACCCACTAGAAAATAAGCCACTGGGAAATACTGCATTTAGCTAGATCTTGCTTTGGTCTCTTTTTTTTGGTGGTATTTTTGTTTAACTACCACTGCATCTGGTGAGCACATTCAGACTGGGGTGACCAGAAAAAATAAAAGCATAGAAAGCAAGTGAGAAGTTCCTGGAATGTTACAAGCTGCTGTGTCACTGGGAACGGCAAGGCAGGCGGGCAGAAAGCTCCCTCCTCCAAAGCTGACATTACAGTGGGAAAATTCGATATTTATTAGGTAGTGAATTGACTGAAGTGATAACTTCGAAGTAAACGTACAGTTGCAAACAAATACTGAATATCCTGCTCTGAATTAATTTCTCTTCCTCTTAATTCTTATACCCTGTGCTTTTAAAGATACGCTTTCTGAACTGTATTCTTTGAAATTTTACGGTCCAGATGGCCTTATGTTTTGTAGACCTAAGGGCTACTGTACATTTTAAAACTACTTCAATTGGTTTTATTTTAAAGTGATGGTCTCAGACAATAAAATAGATTATTGCCTAATTACAGTTTACAGATGCCACTTGGGATGAGTCAAAGATGACCTTGTTATGCATTAAAAAAAGAGAAATTATTTCTTTCTTCCATCAGCAGCAAAGCTGGAGCTGTCCTGAATCCTCAGAGAAAGCAACACCTGGTTCGCATGCTGTCCTGTGCACTATGTTTCCCAAAGAATGCTGTCTTCTGGCACATACAGCTCCTTTAGTCTGCAAATGCATAAGCTGTTGTCGAAAACAAGAGGATGCTTTATCCATAGAAAGAGCAGGAAAGCCTGAACCATGAGAATAGAAAACGTCCACCCCCAGCCTTCACACATGGACTTAACGCCATTATCAGGATTGCATAAGCAAAGTGCGTCTTTTCCTAGTCTTACTTTCCCTCTCCCTTACAGCTGTGCTCTCTGAGAGCTTTTCAAAAGGGGGAGAAATCCAACCCAAAACTTAAGGAAGGTGTTGAGGCAGTCTAATTTGTGTTGACCATTTCTAACCTTTCCTTACCCACCCCTCAAAGGCCTGGCCAGGGTGAGGCTGGATTAATCATTTAGGGCCTGATTCCCAAACCCACTGAAGTAAGCTGAAAAGTGTTCCTTAATTTATCCTGATAAATGAATTCATTAAAGAAGGTTACCTCTCCTGCCAGTTCAGGTATTCTTAATACAACTATGCTGAATGGTAAGAAACAATTTTTGTTTCATGACAGACAAAAGTAATGATAAAAAGATTAAAATATTACTCATTCCAGTCAAAGTTGAACATAGAGAAAAAGAGAGGAGATCATAGAATCATAGAATGGTAGGGGTTGGAAGGGACCTCTAGAGATCATCTAGTCCAACCCCCCTGCTAAAGCAGGTTAGCCTAGAGCAGGTTGCACAGGAATGCATCCAGGCGGGTTTTGAATATCTCCAGAGAAGGAGACTCCACAGCCTCT
>VZSC01017615.1:117256-135624 GCA_013398225.1 Steatornis caripensis | reverse complement strand
ATGCCCTGCGGCAGCGGCGTCCGGTGGGTGGCGGAGGAGCCGCAGGCCCTGCCTCCCGCGTCGCCTTGCCCGGCCGGCGAGTCCGGCCCCGTCGGAGCAACGGCCGTGGAGGCTTATGTGCCTTGGGGAAAATTGTTCTGTGCCTAGACAAATTCATAATGTGGGGGGAGATGGGGAAAACTGCTAGAGTAGCTGCTCGCCGTGTTTCCGTCTAACCTCGGAGCATCCTTGCTGATTCCAGGTCCCGTGGGACAGTCGGAGGGGCCTGCAGAGCCACAGAAGGGGCTGCACGTCCCTCGCTCCTGCTCTGTCATAGGAGCGGCGACTGGAGCTGGAGGAGAGACATCCAGCTAAACAAAACGCAGCCCTGTCATTCAGGAAGAGATGCACCGCAGGAACACGAACGTTTCAACAAAGCTTTTTCCTGCGAAAGCTTTGCAGAACGGGGAAGAGTGACTTTATGTAAGGACCTGAGGATGGGGGACCGCGTTCGGATCCTTGTTCTGTAGGAATCAAGTCCCTGCTCAGAATCGGAGCAGGGGCACAAAACTGAAACGCCAACTTCAAAAAAAATACAGTGAAATTTCCAAACACTGTCAAAGTTTCAGTAAGACATTTTGATAACTTCGGTTTTTATGAAACGTCGTTTGGCTTTAATTCTATCTGAAGCAAATTTTGTTTTGGGAATCTAGAAGGCTGCCATGAAATGGAGTCGTTGTCCTTCTGTCGGTTCTCATGGCGATTGATTGCATTTTTTCCTAATCATGGTGAGAAGCCTCTGGTTTCTTATCAGGCTACTATATTTATGTGTGTTCTATATCTGTTTTATTATTTGCTAGTTATAAAACCTGAAGTAAATAAAGCTTCATTGCTTGGCAGTTGCTTACATGCAGATGGGATACACTTTTCATAATTTTTAACATATTGTAATACAGGTCTAAAACATGTAAGTTTCACTTTAATATTTGGGTCTAAGGCCCTGAGAGAGACAAGCATTGATGAATGTTGCAGGCTCTTGTCTCAGTTTGCACTAATTTTACAGGGACTGATAAGCACTCTATTGTATTTCTTAGAAAAATCTGAACTTCCCAGAAATGTCTGAGGCATTACAGTGTCAAAACAACTCAGTTTTGCAGACTTTTGATGATTTTGAACTTTATGGCAAACTCAGATGCAAACATGTAACGCAGTCTCTAATACAGGCTCTCTTTAGTTGATTCCTCTGGTATGTTTTTGCAAAACGCTCTTTGTTGCTGGGGTTGTCTTTCCTGTAACCATTCATAGGTAGGAGACTTGTTAGTACTGTGCACTATTAATACATGTTCATTTCTTCCAAGGCTAGAGGCTCGAAAAAGTTCCTGGGGACCTGTCACAATGACTTGCCATAGGACTGTGAGGAAGTTGCTTCTCTGTGCCTTATAGTGGACGCAGCTGTAAAATGGGAATCGTAATACTTATCTATGAGAGAGGTCAAAATTTGTAGGTGAAAAATGTGATTGTAAATCCAAACCTTTAGGAATAGACGAATTGGCCTTATGCTGTCTAGAGAAATAGAATGGAAACCCCACCCTTCTGTGGTGACTGATGCTGTTTCTCTGAAGCCTTTTGGAATGGAACTGAAGTGCTTCACATGTACAGAAATCTACACAAAGGCTATCCAAGCTTGTAAAGTTGAGATGGGCCAAGCTCACTAAATACGTGCAAGATTCCAAAAGTGCTTTGGAAAATTCTTATTTTCCTTCCACTGGCAACACTGAAATTTTTGTGTCCTTGCATAAAAATGTTTATCATACATTACATTATTACTGTATGGCATTTATAAAAATTATCTCCTTCCTCTCACTGCTCCAGAAAGAGCAATTAACTTTATCTGTACATGCTAATTTTTACCATTGAAGGATTCGGCTTGCACACTACAAACATCCTCTGATTGAAGTACCATGTAAGAACATGTGATCATGATCAAATTATTTGGCTAACAGTAATTTCTATAGTGGTAGATTAAATATACTCTTGTTTCCACAGGATTTTTATAGTGAGAACAAGGGTGTGATGATGGGTTTCAGTTAAAAGTACAATTACTTTTGTAACTTACCAAGCTGCTTCTTTCAGATACTCATAACGTTCACAGCTTTCAGGCAGAATTATTATGTTCCTGCTTATAGACAAGCAGAAAATTTATCAGGAAACTGTCAACAGAACATATCCACCCTTTTTAGGTCACACTGGCGTCAACTATTAGAAACCACAGCCACACTGAAGAATGCTTCTACTGCTCCTACCAAAACATAAATGCACACATGCCTATCTTAACAGTATTTTAGCTGCATATGCTGTAACTTGCCTTTTTTTGTGGCTCTCACTGAGTCCCAAAACTTTGAAGAATAGGTTTTAAAGTTATGACTACTTGCCTGGATTTTTCAGTGCCTTGTTATTTGCAAGTGGTGTCAAGGACACAGGAAATACTGTGCTTTACCAGCGTTCTCTGTACTTGTTTTACCCGGGCATCGTTGGCAAATTGCAAAAGGGACGGAACAAATACAGCTTTTAAAAAATAGGTTTGCCATCTCTCATGTGTTTTGATGTTGATCTTCCTTCTGTAATATTTAGCTCTGGTTTTCAAGAGTGCAGAGAAATGCTTTTGTGCAGTTTAAATGCTTTTGTACAGGTTCTTTAAAACTCTGACGTGTTTTCGTGAACACGTTAGGAAAGCAGTGAAATCTGGTGCTGCTGCTGATGTACTCAATTAGAAGAACAAGAACAAGGGTTAGGATGAAGGCTCCCAAGTTCTGTTTCCCACTTGGTTAACATGTGGCCACAAAAATATTTTCATAACACAAATAAATAGGTATCCCTTTGGGCTGGTTGTTACAGCCATTTCACAGGTGGGAGCACTGCAGTTCAGGAAAAGATACGGGTTCACGGGGATACGGGTGAGGAAGGAATCGGCGTTTGAAACAGCATGCGGCTCCACCATAAGTTTTAACCCACATATGTCAGCGGTTTCTTTGCCCACAGACAAATTATTTAATCACTCTCCGCTTTCTTAACCTGAAAATGGAAAGGAAAAAAGAAGGGACTGAAAGATAGTAACACTCCATTGTTTAATATAAAACTCTTCCTTTGCTTAGTAGCTTTTATTTTCTGACTATATGCAGATGCCTAAGGAGGACACTGTGGTAAATTGTAAGTTAATGCATTATATAACACAAAGTTCAAACGCAATAAGTTTCAGTACAGTCCATGTATTTTTCATATGTGGCTCTGTCTTCAAGTTTCAAAGAAGTACACATGCAAGCCAAAGTTGAAGAAATTTTTTTTTTGAGCTTTCACACTGAGAAACTTACTCAACCTTTCCAGCAGTTTAGAAAGCCATGCTTTTCAAAGTTTTTATGTAGATTCCACTTGTATTGACATTATTAAAGTTGTTAATCATTGCTTTTCCCTCTGGTCTGAATTAGAACACTGCCCTCTCAGACCCAGCAGATTAACTGCTGAGGTAGAAGGTAACTTGCTTGAACACTTTTCGTATTTATTTTCTTTCTGCTGTCTCTCCAGGGTCTCAAAAAATCTTTTTTAGTATACCATCTCTGCAGGTCCACCTAGTTTGTCCATGGCCTGCAAAAGATGAAGCAGGAACACTCTAGTGAGAAACTGGTTTCTGATCTGTCAGTCTGCTTCTTGCAAATGTAGCTACGTATTGAATATGTACATGCCAGTTTAGTAGCTCCATGAAAGACTTGGTATCATACATATCCTAGGAGAGCTGTCATAACCTGTTCCTGCTTCAGTTTGGTTGTGCTGCATGTGTAATTTCATAAATAAACATTTATTCACAGAATGTAAATTTGGCTGAATCATTCTGCATATGTGAGTCATTTATTCTTGAACACAGTAACGTTCAGTATTCAGTAACTTAAATATTATATAACCACTTCAAAACTTGTCCATTTGAAGAGAAAAAGAAAACACAATTTTCTTCTGGCCTCTTTCCTTCATTTCCTTAGAAACCTTTTCAATTGTGATTCTTCTTTGAAACACAAAAACATTAGCTCCATTTTATTCAACAGAGCTTTAGCTTGTGTTTATCAAAGGCATAGTGGAAAAAAATAACCTTTTACTGCCTTTTGCTTCTGTTATTGTTTAACCTAACACTGCTCTGAAAGAAGGACTCGGGTCACATGCAGCATCAAAGCTGTTTACTAATTTTTTAGCATTTACAATACCGGAGCAACCCCACTGCTAGAGACCTAGCAAGTGTTAACTGAGTCACACTAGGAATATTGGTTTGTGTGCCCACCCTCTCTGGTGTTATCAGCAATATATAAGAAAGTAAATACTTCACGTAATTTGCATAGCATGGGCTGTGTTTGCAGACTCTGTGAAAGATTATGTTTAATTGTGAGTCGCTTAAAGAAGTAAGCAGGGAACTTCATGGAGCCACTGGGGTCCGTTTTACAAAACTAATGGCAGTGACTTCTTTTTGTAGAGGTACCTATTTGTAATTGTACGTTTGCACACATGGGGATTTATATTAGGACAATAACAATCAGACAAAGAGCTGCAGTCCTAGATCGTGGAGGGCTTTGCCTGATTAGGACAGGAAAAGTCAGTTCAGTAGCAGAAGCATGATTCACTCATGCAAGCAACAGTGACGTCTGAAGACAGTTTGTAGGATAACAGAAGGAGGGATTTAAGTATCTGAGTGTTTAAATACACATTTCCCCATTAGTTTCTTCATGCTTTTGGGGAGCAGTAGTTTGACCATGTAACAAAAGGCTTGTTGATGAAGGATCACTTTTCCTGTGCTTCCTACCTAGTTTGCCATCAGTTTTTACTCTGCTTTTCCGGAGTATGAAAAGCTTGGTAAGTTCAAGGAGGTGGGACATTGCTGTTCCCTTCTGTATCTCTGTGAGTACCCCCCTAGGCATGTACAAAGCCTCATGCCTTCATCTTTTTTTTGAGTTTTCTCACGGAACAGCAACCCGTCCATCAGTTGGGCTTACCCAGCAGGCTCTCACATGTTCCTGGTAACTGTTGTTCTTCTGTAGGACTAGGAAATTTGTGGCTCAGTGTGACTAAATAGGCCAGTCTGTTTAAGCTAAACTGCTGTTTAATTCTAACAACAGAGGCAAATAATAACATTACAGAAACAGGATATTAAAATTATGCCACATTTGTACATCGTTAGCCTTTCTAAGGGCCTGACTTTCCTCTTCCCAGAATTCCTAATAGGTCAACCTTTCCCTAATTTCTCATATAGAAGAGTCTGATTTCTCAGTCTCGAGACATAATCTCTCTCACTTTCTCTCAAGTGTACTTGAAGCATTTCTTGAATCCCTGGATTCCTGCTCTCCTGCAAGGACTGCTTATCTCTTGGAAAAAACCTCCAGTTTGTCAGTTACAGGTTCTGTTAAAAAAAAAGACTTTTGCCTTATGCCTCAGATGTATGGTGAAGAGTGGTAATCTAGCCCCACCTTCATTTTCAGCCTGACTGTCCTGCTGTTGTATTAGTTCAGTATCTGTAGACAGTAAACAACACAGGAAGTCAGTATATAGGATAAGGGAATTATCATGGGCAGCTCCACATCTGTTACAGAGAAGATGCTTGTTCTTTGCTTTGAGTCAAAAAAAGTAAATGAAGAAAGCAAAAGGACATATTTTTGGCATTCACTCTCAAAAATAAATCAAAGTGGGGAAGGTATAAATACTTACGTAGAAACAGTTTGCAATTGCTTAGTCTGTGATCTGCCTCCCTGGTATCTTTCAGGCCGAGCATGGGATTTAAAGTATCTAGGTGATTAAAGATGAAGCCTGTTTGAGATGTAAAGGGATTTTGTACATTTAAGTCCTCTCTGGACACTTTGCGCTATCCTGTCATGCTAATTTCTTCAGTTCCTAATGGTAGAAAACTGGAATGTAACAGCTTCTGTGAGCTCAACTGAATGTCTGCTATGGTACTGCTGGGCTCAGAAAAGCACACTGGGCCAGATGCATGTCTAATGTGGCTAGGCTCAACGATCCTGAAAATAGGATGTGGTCTGATCCAAAGTGAGAGATACTAGCTTAATTTTCCATCTGCAAAAGAGTTCCAGTGTTCTGTTTACAGTACTTCTCCGAGCCTTCCTCTGCCTGAACACTTGGTAGAGCTCTTTGGAAGGGGCACTTCACCCTCCCCCTTCACAGGACATTTCTCTGCAAACTCTCAGGTTTCTGAGAGCCCCCTCTGTTCCCTCTTACTTTACCTTTGCAGACCTTGACACTCTGCTAACTATTCTTCCTGACCAAAAAGTTGTGGATGTGCCTCCCAGCAGGGCCATTCAACGCTGCTGATGAGTCAGTACAAACCATCTGCTGCTCCTGCTCCATGTTACGCAAGCTATGCTTTCCATCTCCCCACTGCCCAGCAGAGCTTGCGCTGCAGCTCCTATTTAATGAAAACATCTGACGAAAAAATAAGTTGTCTGTGATCAACATAGGACTTTAAAGATGCTCTTTAAGTCATTCAGCTGTCCCAGAGTTGAGCTTATTTGATCCTCTGCTGCTTCAGTAATATACCTTCTATTTCTGGAGCCTGATCCCATTTTGTGTGATCAACCTTAGGAGGCAGGAGTAGGTAAGGAATTGGAAAACATTTTCTGTCCTTGAGCAATTACCTATTATATTGTGATTTTCCACAAATAGTGCAGTCTCTATTCCTGAAACAGTATGATGTAATATTACAATGTGTACCACGTATACTGTTGCGCAAAAGGAGTGCTGAGAGCAGTATCGTACTTTTGAAAATGTGGTCTGCTATCCAGCAGAAACTTGATGCTTTTCAAAGGTAAACATTTGAAAAGATGTCTTTATGTCATTGTAAGCAAGATTGTTTTATATGTCTTAAAAGATAGGAAGAAACTCATGGAAGGCAAAAGAGATCTCCGAGGTCTTCACAGTTTGAGAGGGCAGAGGTTTGTGACTGGTGGTATTCAGGATGCCAAAGAACTGAAGGCCGCCTCCGAGTGAGGCTCAGCCCAATAATAAACCTTGAGCCCTAGACAGCAATCTGGAAGCAATCTCAGGAAGGGAGTACTCCGCCTGCTCAGCTCAGCGAAGGGACAAATCTGCCACAACCATCCTCTGGGTAAGGAAGGGAGAAGAGAGTTGCAGTGAAGCTCAGTGAATGGTCCAGAACACAAAGTGAAGGTGCTCAGGCTAGAAGGGGCCATGTAGAGTGGATAGTGAGGAATGAGGGTAGCAAAGAAAAAAATACCATGAGCTTTTGAACCAAGGATACAAATGGCATTGAGAGGAACACTGCAGAAAAGGGGAGAGGGCTCTGTGCAAGATGCACTGCCATGAAATTGAAAACATCTGACTTTTACTGCTGGCTGTGTGACATGGCAGAATCTTCTCCTTGCATCTGAATTACTCAACCATGATCTGGGAGCTTGTCTCATAGGGAGTATTCATATTATTTTGGTATTTGCTAGGTAAGATGTAAGAAAGAAATACATAGTGAAACTGTATCTTCAGCAAGACTCAGTAGATTTGAGAACTGTGCTGGCAGACACATAGGTACTGTCCTGTCATTGACAATATATTTTTTCATGCAAAAGCAATTGATTGTGCTTACCTTGTAGTGTTCTTTATCAACCTCAGTCATTTTAAAGGCACTACATACATTCACAGCTCAGATTATGTTAAATCATTTCTGAACTTTGCAGCGTTCTTGCTCTAAACTCATAGGTACAAGGAAAATCCTTAATATTTTCCATTGTGTCAGGTGGGGCAGACACTCTTTAAAAATCAAAGCTTTCACTGTGCCATTTCTTCTGCCAACATCCCCGAATACTGAATGAGCTAGATTTCATATTTAGGAGCCAAAATAAATATTTCTGCCACTTACTGCTGAGTGTTAGCCTGATTCCACTCTTAAGCTACAGTAAAGATGTTCCTGGAAAAAGAAATCACTGGTTGAGGGTTGTCTTTCAGAATGTATTAGAAAGCTGGATGTATTCTGACCATCAGGGATGCAGGATTTAAGTGAAAATAGATCAAGAAGGTTTCTATAGTGTGTGTGTGTAGACGTCAGCGTGTGGGGGAGTATTTATTTCAGGTAATATGAGCTGTCTTACAATACAGACAATTAGTCTAGCTCCTTATATAGACTTTTCATGTGCTCAGCAGAAGATTGCAAGTTCCAGAAGGCAATTATTCTATTTACCTTTCACATCTGTGCTGGGATCTGGTAAATTTCCCTGAGGTGTCTGTCTCCCTTCATTGACTACAGAGGAAGCCTATACAGTCAGCCAAGTCTAGACGCCTGAGTGACTTAAGTAACTGCAATTATCGATGATAAATCCACCTGGTACTGTAAGTATATGTACATATGCAGCACCGAAAACTTGGAGAGCACAGAGAATGCACAGTAGCGTGATGTGGTGTGGCACAGAGGATTTATTGTTATACACAGTGCACAGACAGCTTCCTGTCGACTGTGGCTTATCCCAAATTTGTCCCATTCCTGCAGCCTAGAACCTTGCCTCCCAAAGTGGAGGATAACTCTTTAACCACATATGCGCCTTTGCATGTCAGTGACAGTTGCTTCACCAGCTGTGTGATGTAGAAAATTTGGAAGTTTGTACGCTCAGACTTTACCAGTCATGCTCCAAACTCATGCTAAATTACTATCTGATCACACTGCATCTGTTTCAGAAAACATGTTCTTGGAATGGCACAGTTTTCCACAGACTGTTTCGGGTAGTCTGCTGAAATGCTGGCTGCTTCTGCAGATAAAAAGTCAGTTGCACAGGATTCTGAGGTAGAAAACAACTTCCTTCTGAAATAAAACCAAACCAAACTGATGAAAAATTAACCTTGTATCTATAAAATATCTCAATCTGAATGTCTTGCATCTCTGACTTTCCCAGAACTAGAAAAAAGTGCTCAATTCCACTCAAATGAAGTGTGGTGGACTGTGGCACTGAAGAGTTTAGGTGGTGGCAAATGCGAAGTAGAACAGACTGTATCTGGAGGCAGAGTGATTCCTACCTAAAAAAAAAATGTTGCAGGTCTCTCTCTAGGCAATTTTCCTTGCAGATTTGTTTGCTCTGCATTTATGCTGCTAGCCAAGGATTTTGCATAGGGCTGAATACAAGTAAAGGTATATGCTGTACGCTGTGGAGGAAGGAAAAAGGAAAGGAAGAACAGGTGCAGGAAATGGATGGTTTAGGTCTCCCCATGCCTCAGGCTCCAGCATTTTTACCCTGCTATTTCTTGCATCATATATTCGGTGATAAACCAAAACTGTGTATCTCCTCCCTAAGAGGCTAAAGTCCAAGCTATGCTATTCCTAGTCCTAGCCATGTGAGTATAGCTTGGTCCTCTGGATTCCTCTTCCACTGTATTTTGTACCCTCCCTCAAAATTTCTTCTAGATTGAACAAAAAGCAACTTATTAGACAACACGTGCTAGCTAAAAGAATGGAGGAAAACCACTGAAGATGCAGGCAGCCTGGTTTTTTTTTTCGCAGAAATGAGATAAATGGGATTGAGTTCTCTGGTATTTTTGTTCTTTCTAAAGATGAAAAAATATGACAGGCTTAGCAATCCCAATTTCATACTTCAAAAGGGCATCTGATCATGTTTGAAATAGTAGGGGCAGCAAGCGGTGCCAGCCCAAAGGGGGTGAAACAGTAGAGATTTGATAAAACTTGATTTTAATTTATGTAAAACGGGCGCTTCTAAAGAAGGCTCGGGGGACAAGATTTAAAGATAAAGGAAAAACAGTAACATTGGCCTAAGAAGCAGAGAAGTAGTTAGAAAGTAAGATGAAGACAGCAGTTTGAAGGAATGACTAAGGTCCCACAGTGCTCACAGCATGCCAAGCAGAGAGTGAGGCGCTGGTTTGTTTGTGCATAGATAATACTCTTCTCAGTGGCTGATTGAGGGGTTATCTGGATTATATCTCCAGATATAATCATCATCTCAGGGTCAACAACCTACAGTAACTCATGTATAATCATCAACCGTTTATAAATACAGGATACAGGAGTTTGCTAACCAGTGGAGATTCAGTTGGAGCTCAGAAGAGCAACCCATGGTGTGAGTTCATTCTCAGTTAGTGGCAGAGAGGAGGCAAATGTGGATTCACACACAGGGAAAAGTTCTGAAACTGCCGAAAATTCCCTCACCTTAGTCTCCAGCTTTTGGAGGGACAGCCTATGTGTGGCTATCTCCCTCTCCTCTCTTCCCCCTCCTTCCCAGTTTATCCAGACAAGTACTGCTCATTGCAGGCTATTCAAATGCCAAGTTTCATGTTTTGTTGTTTAGCCATCCTTGAACAGTTGTCCTGGAAAAACTAACGATGGGCAAAATGTTCAGGACGTTTCTTTCTCACACACATAACTCAGAAATGTCTCGGTAGATTATTATTATTTTTTTCCCAAATGTTCAAAATTGCTGTTGGTCAAATACCAAGCACCAAAAACTTTGCCCCAAAAGACTAATATTTTATGAAGTTAAAGGATTATCATGGAAATTACTTGATAGCCTAGATATTAATGATGTCAACTACAACACATCAGTGTCACAGATGTGGTTGGTAGCACTATCTGTCTGCCCCCACTCTTTCCATAATAAGACTTTGCTTTTCCTTGCTTTATAACTTTGTTAAACTTACACAGTTTGGGCTGAAAATTTCCATGTCAGGTTTCTGCCCAAGGCTGATTATTTTGGAAAACTCAGTTCAGCCATTTCCAAAAATAAGACTAGAGGAAAATATGTTGGTTCTGACCATGTCTAAAAAGCTGTGGCAAACTTTTCCTTGAAAAGCTCTAGAACTCCAATGCCTTAAGGCACAGATGTAGCATTTTCTGGGGTGATGGGAGGCTGAAAGCAGAGGGGAAAACCTTCATGTCAGTAATATAACTTCTCAGTGCTGAGCACATACGGCCAAGTTATAAGCCTCTAAGAGAGCACATTTTACATGGGCTCTGAAAAGACCTGCTTGAATATAGCAGTTTAATATTCCCAAAATCTGTCTCTGTACAGGCCATTTTGCACCTTGGGGTTTGGCAAGACTTTCTTTGCAACTATAGGTGTGTGCTATGTCTGATCTAGGTAATGGCAAGGAAAACAAAGTGTTGAACCTGTATGGGGACAAGAGGAAAAGATTCAGAGCAAAGAGGGGAAGAAAAGTTGGGCAGAGAGAACAGAACTGTTTGAGCCTGTGACTCAGACAAGGGCAGAAACAGGGAAGTGGACAGAGACCCAGTATCTAACAGTTACGTGAAACACGAAGGGAGAAATTATCCCTGGTGAAGGAGGCTGGAACAGAGAGCTGCTGGGAATGAGGAGGCAGATCTGGTAGTAAGATGTTCTTTGAGATATGAACTGGGATTGCTGGGAAAAAGAGACCGAATAAGGCTAATGGAGTTGAAGGGGGAAAAAGACGCTAAAGGCGAGGCCCATGACAGGAGGTGGGAGCAGATTGGAAGCTGAACAAGGGCACAAAGGTGAATGATGTTCAGATATAGAGCTGGGACGAAGGAATTATCTGTGGCTTGTCAAGGAGACAGGAATAAGGAAAGAAGATCTAAAGGAATGAAACTATGACTTCCCGAACCAGCAGATGGGTGCTAGGTTTGGAGTCCTGAGGAATGGCTTCAGGGAATGGACTAGTGGAGGAAGAGAGACTCTGCAGACCTGACCTGAGACATAAGTGAAATACTTAGGAGAGCAAAGTCCATTTACTTGCTGCTTACTTTGTCAATGCCAAAGCCCTGAAAGGTTGACAGGCTTCTGAGGATGATGAAGGAGGAGATGAGATATGCAAGGCAGCGATGTGCTTCTCCTAAATCTCTAATCTCCCAACTTTGGCAGGAGCAGGATGTCCTACTCTTCAGCACTCACTTTGGCAATTTGATGTGGGCCATATCTTTTCTTCCCAGGCCAGCTGTGAACAAGCACCAGCATTATCCCTAGGGTGGCAATAGGCGGATTTTGTCAGGGCCCTAAGCACGTCTTCCTCTTTTCTGCCGATCTGGGTGCCTGGCCTCAGGATCTGTGGACACTGCACTTTGCTAGTGCAGTGCTGGCCTTGAGTAAAAGAGAAGCCTTGATGAGGTCTTGGCTGCTTTCCTCAGACACTGCTTTTAAGCTGAGGGTTATTGTCTGAGCTGTGTTGCAGCTATGCCCATGCCTGACCATGTCTCTTGCTCATCCACACCTGCAGAATTGACATCCAGGCTTGACCTCAGATCTGCCTCATCACTATGAATTTACCTGGCAGTCTGGGCTCTTGACAGAACCTGGCTACCATCACTGTTCTGCTTCTGTTTGGATGCCCTAGGACTGCAGCCTTTCTTGGCAAGGGCACTGCGCCTGCTTGCCTTTCTATCACTCCAGCTCCTGGCTCTCCTTCCTGTATGAAGCGACACCACTGTTGTTACTCCCTGACAGTTTTGAGAAATCTTCAGATGGCTCTGGGCATCATGGAGGATCTTAGAGGAAATAGGACTTACGTAAACACATCCAGGGAAGATAGACAAAGGCTGTGCCTAGGCAGAGGCTCTTTGATAGCCTGAGATGGTACTAATACTGGAGTCTCAATACGCCTCTGCTGTCAGCAACTACTTGGGAAATGCACTAACTTTTCTGATATTTTTTTTACCATGGAATGGAAGTCCTAGCAGAAAAGTAAATACTTCTTTTCCAGAGGAGAATTAATGTTTACAACACCCTACAGATGTATACTAATATAAGTTATTATTTTATTGTTGCACGTTAGTTATCCACAGGAGGAAAGGTGTTGTTCAGATATCTATAGAACAATGCCTCTGAACTAGAAATATAAAAAACACACCAGCTTAAATAGAGTAGGAAAGTGAACCTGTAAGTAAAGCTGTAATATAGTTTGTACCAATCCAGCAGCTAAAGCTCACACGAGACTGGAGCCCAGTACGCTAAGTGCTGTGTGTTCTTACCTACAACAATGCAATCTTGGTAAATAAAAGATAGGAGGGGAAAAGATGACCAGGAGGTATAGAGACATGTGAAAGCATCAACGTCAAGCCAACTGAAAACCCAAATTATAATCCAGGTTTTCTGGCTCATATATGCATCACACTGACAACAAAGACATGAAAAATGCCGTGGTCTGAAATATCTGCCATTTCCAGGTGGTCTTTGACCTTTACATTGTTAGTTATTTTTTGATAGGACAGACTGGGAGTCTGTCTTGAGAGGAATCAGAAGGAATGAGGTTGGGGCTTGTCTTTACAAATGAGATCAGGATGCAGAACCATAAAATTACATGCTTTTCATTGCTAGATAACCCATTTGGCTTGATTTGACATTTCATTATTATAGTTTTATACCACTGTAGTCGTGGCAGTAATGCTAGCAAAGAACTGGAATTAAGCCTTGGCAGATCAGGAAGGAGTGTTCTGAATGTGGCTAAAATTAACTAAATTTCTGAACACTTATCCTACCGTTTTAGGGGTAGAATACTATGTTTTCGTAAAAATTTATCACGTTGACACTTTCTTTAACATTGAAGCAGGTTTTTCAAGTCCTGATCAAGAACGTAAATGTCACTACTGTATGTCAGCATTTAGAAACTTGATTTCAATAGAAACAATACAGTGTTAATCTCCAATAAATATGAGTGGAGTGCCCAAGGCGTTAGTGTCTGGAGTGAATCCTAATATTGTAGATTCATATTGTAGTGCATGAAAGTAATTTGTTTCTTGGCAGTACATTAGGTAATTATTTTATGCAATAACCCAGGTTTGACATAAAAAGATAAAATCTTATTAATAAATCCAGAATGCAGTTTGTGTCAACAGGTGCATAGCTGATTTTAAAGAAACAACACACCTCTGCTATATGCTACTGTCTTGATTAGCCAGCTCTGACATTCAGATGGCTGGTGCTTTTCGGAGTACGGGCAAAATGACTGCTTAGGCGCGTAGGATGTATTTGACAGTGTATCTGTAATTAAAAGAAATGAAACTAGTGGAGTGCAGCAGTTTATAGCAGGTGATGACTTGTTAATACAGGAAGAAGAGCATATGAAGTTGTGTGGTGTGGCATACCCAGCTTCTAAGTACAGATGTGGAACACGTTACCTAACGGGAACACCACGGAAGAATTGCACTGCAAATCCTAAATGCGTGTGAGCTAAACCTTTTTTCAAACTTACTGTTATATATTTATTGTATATATTCTAGCAAAACTACTTCAGGAATGTGTTTTAGAATTGTATCTGCAATTTAAAATAAAAATATTAAGAAATAAATAGAATAGCTGTGACATTAAAATTCAGAATTAGATTGGAGTTGGTACTTCACCAGATTTCGAAGTATGTGGATTTGGACCACTCCATTTAGAGGCAAAAAACGCCAAACACGAAGCCCCTACTCCCTGGGAAAATGCGAGTTTAATTCCATAGTGTCTGGCTGAGGCCCAGGCCTATAGTGCAGTATTCGCCTGCAAGCATGTACACATAGGAGACAAGGCTGAAAGAGATATCCTGTTTTGTTACAGCACAGATATTTGGGGTCATTCAAGTGGAGTAGGAAGAACCATGCATTTACAGCTGCATGACTAAGTGAACAATATGGTCCATGGTTTGCAGAGTTTTAAAAAAAAGGTGAGGGCAGTTTCTTGAAAGTTCTCTCTACTTTTATGCTATTGAAATTATATAACATTTAATAATATCTTCTTTATTTGCAGACTTATTTGTTAGGTCCAGGAATTATTATTTCTTCTTGGCAACAGCAAATCCATCATTCTCTAATTTCCCCACCTTGGAAATTGCATTTTTTATTTTATAGTTGGCGACATCCTCAAAAGAAAACAAACAAGCTGCTAGTCAGTAAAAGAAAGGAAAAGAAACATTAAAGAAAGGAAAGGAAAAAAATCTTCAAATCATGTTTAGCCCCATCTGGCCCTAGAAAAACATGGAAATGGGTGATTGAGTACAGTTTCCAGGATGGGCTGCCTTTCAAGGGAAACAAAATCTGGATGTTTCTATGTCTAGACCACAGAAGAAAAAATGCTTTGGTGCTAATTAACCCATCAAAAGCTTACAAACCCTGAGTGGAGCTCGGCAACATACGTAGGGGAAGTTAGCAGTTTTAAAGCTGCCAAAGGAAGTGTGGGAGGGTGCAGCCTGGGAGTCAGGAGATCTCGGTCCTACTGCTTGCTCTGCCCCCGGCTTGCTCTTTGATTTTAGGTGCGTCAAGAGCTCAGCTTATCTCTGCCTCATTTTTCTCACTGTAAAGTGGGGTTGTGACATTACTCTCCCTCCAAGAGCTTTCTGATATTGAAAGAGGAAAAATGCTATGAAGCAAGGTCTTTCTCTTCTACGTGGTATATAATTTATCTAACGATTATCTAAGTAGATAAGTCTGTAAGGTTGTACACTGTAGTCGGATGTTAAACAGTCACTGAGTAAGCACTCCTTTAGAGCCAGCTATATTGCTAAAAGGGAACATGTATCTGAAAATAGTATATTCCATGCTTCTCTCACAGCACACACACTCAGAGAGGAAAATGTTTGTTTCTAAGGGAGGTTTAGAGGAAGGTACTGATGTTAGCCTCTCGGAGACATGTTGATTATGCTTTAAGCTGATTTTTTGAATGACTAAAGCATGTATACCATGAGCATGCACTTAAAAAATAGTTTCAATATGGATGGAAATGAAAAAGTAGAAATGCTATTTCACCCAGGCAGGTGCTGCCTTTGATACTTCCCATGCTTCTCAGCCCATCCCTGCAACCACTTGCCATTCTGGTCCTGCTGGTTGTGAACAGAGTGGAAATCACTCCCATATGACTACTCTTTTGGTTAAACACACTAGAAGACAAAAAAATCCACTGCATCAAAGAGAAACAAAATCAAAATCCAGGCCTGCCTGAGTCTGGGAAATAAAGCGATCATCTAGTATCAGACGTTTTACCTCCTGCTCCCTTGTCAGCTCCCTCTAATGCCTTGGCAACCCTCCCACTCCTCTGTTACCTCAGCTGCCAGGTCAGGCCTCGCTGTACTAATTTCGCTATCTGCATTACCCCATTTCCCATTTGGAAACACATGTTCCGCATCTGTTTACATGCCACTTTTTTTCTGGGTTAGGCTGAGCTTTCACAAACTGGGGACTTCAGAAACTGCTAGAGAGAGAAGAGAAGTTGTTCAAGGCTTCTTCGTTGATGGCTAAGGGGAACTCTGTGTTAGAGCTTCAAAACGTAGACAAATCTTCAGTAACACAACATGGTAATGAATACATACATAGTCAGGGAAGGAACTTGGGAGGGAAGGGTCAGCACCTCTGTGCTAGGCAGAGAGCAGCTGTGTGGTCATTCCTGTCCCTCTGGATGGGCTGTTGTCCCTACAGGACAGCACCAAGGTGGCAGTGTTACCTACTTGTCAGAGTTGGCAGGGAGAGAAGTAAGGGATGGGGAAATACGGGTTAGAGCAGGTGGAGCAAGAACCAGAATAAGTGCAGTCTTTTTCACACCTCATGCAGATCTCTCTTCTTTCTGGAATTTGGTATTTCTTCCATATTTCTAGACATTTCACGCTAATAAATTAGTTCCTTGTGTTCCATAGCATCTACCTAGCTGATGTTTGGGTTGTCACCCAATGACTGATAGCTTGAGAAGTGTGCAAACAAAACTTTACAGGCCCACCAGATTGAGATGCCAGTTCAGCGAGAATGCTGGCTTAGATATTTAAATAAGTATTGGTACCTTGAAGTTCTAGATTTGCCTAGTAAGATCTCCTACCATGCTTCTCTCCACTTTTTTCCTCTATGTTACTTCTCTTTTTCTCTCTCCATCTTCCTAAAGTGTATTTTTGTCCTTCATCCTGCATAATTTAAATCTTTGTTTTCATTCATTCTCATTCTGGATCTCATCTCTCCTTCCTTCCACCTGCATCCACTCCTACCCATCTTTGTCACTGAATCACAGAGTTGCACCGAGTGGCTGAGGTTGAACCTCTCTTGAGGTCTCTTCTCCAGTCCACGTGTTCAAAGCAGGGTCAGCCAGAAGAGGCTGCTCAGGGCCATGTCCAGTTGGCTTTTGAATATGCCCAAGGATGGAGACTCCGCAACTTCTCTGTGCACCTGTTCCGATGTCTGGCCACCCTCTGAGTAAGTTTTCTTGCATTTAAATTGAACTGTCTGTATTTCAGTTTGTGCTCATTGCCTCTTGTTCTGTCAGTGCATACGTCCGAGAAGAGTCTGGCTCCATCTTTTTTACTCCCTCCCCTCAGATATTTATACATATTGATAAGATCCTTCCTTTCCTTTGATAAGATCCTTGTCTTTCCTTTTTATTCTCTCAGTTGGTTATTGTATCAAATGTTAGACAGCGAGAGGGCCACTGCAGTGAAAAAGCCCTAAGAAGTACTGGCTGACTACAAGATAAGACTGCCTGGAGTCATAAGACTGCCTGTGCTTGGGAGACAAGTGCCCCAGGGCAGAGGGGTATTGTCAGGGGAGGAAATAGGCTGAGCGTGGGCAGGAGCTCTCTCCTGGACTTCTCTGACAGTGGTGACAGGGAATTGAACTCAGTATTCAGCTCGGTATTGGCTTGAGGCTGAAGAAAGGGAAGCAATGCCAGAAAAAAGTCTTCCCCGAGTCAAAAGGAGCTCTAGACAGAAAGGCAAATAGCTTAGAGAGGAACAGAGTCAGGCATCTTCTTGATTGAGAGAAGAATGGAACATGGGTTGTTATTTATGCAGAGGAGGTTACTGCAGCTATGTGCATGGTGCAGAAATTTGAAGTTCATTTGGGGGACACAGGGAGAATACTATCCAGATTATAGAAAATACTCCTAGGCTGACAAAAAACTGAAGGGAACTTCGATAACAGAACTTTGATAGAAAGTGACATTACAGGGTGGAGAACACATTGGTGCAACAAGGGTGTCAAACAGCAAGCTGCAAAGTTCAGGTTTAGCTTTACATCCATTGCTATAGCATATTTCAGCTTTTCATTTTCTGTCATCAAGCTAGTCTCCAGTCTTAAGATATGAGAGTTACCAGCCCTTTCCAAAGACTTTTTAAGTTCATAAGAGTGAAACCTTTGAATCATATCCTGCTAATACTCTGATAGCCTTCTATGATGGCATGACTGGCTGGGTAGACAAGGAGAGAGCAGTGGATGTTGTCTACCTCGACTTCAGCAAGGCTTTTGACACTGTCTCCCACAGCAACCTCACAGATAAGCTTAGGAAGTGTGGGCTACACGAGCGGACAGTGAGCTGGATCGGGAACTGGCTGAATGGCAGAGCTCAGCGGGTTATGATCAGTGGCGCAGAGTCTAGTTGGAAGCCTGTGACCAGCGGGGTTCCACAGGGGTCGGTACTGGGTCC
>VZSC01017615.1:90052-107381 GCA_013398225.1 Steatornis caripensis | reverse complement strand
CTAACCCAAGGGATTCCTCCCAGTAGGTCTTTGAAGAGGGCAAAGTTAGCTTTCTTGAAGTCCAGGGTTCTAATCTTACTTGTAGCCCTGCTTCTTCCACGCTGGATCCTGAACTCCACCATCTCGTGGTCACTGCAGCCAAGGCTGCCCCCAACTTTCACATCTCCAACCAGTCCTATGTCCTATGATGTAGTTATCCTATGTCCTATGATGTAGTTATCATCCTGAGAAAGTGGAACAGTCAGAGAAGGGGGTGTGTGAGAACAGTTCACACATAAACTAGGAACAAAATGGAATAATAACCTTGACTATTCAACCACCTTCACTGATTTCCATTGGGTGGCCTGCTGAGAACATCAACAGTGGTGGCATATCGGCTTAGGGTATGGTTTTTTTCCACTTACAAATGAGAATTGCCGAAAAGGATATATAGCTCAGGAATTTATAAAGACATCAGGAAGATGCCTGCTGAGTACACTGACAAACTATAGTTTTACTACTCTCCACACAGAAGTCAGGATGATATAGATAGGGACAGGGAGACCTGAACAAGTCTGGTCTTTCAACACTGCTGTCACCGTAAAAAAAAATCCACTAAATTAACTTCAGATCCTGTAGGAGAAATCACGGATGGACTGTATACATGCAGCTTGTGTATCTTAACTGCTGTTGCCTTCTTACCTTCATAAAAATGGACAGTGGACTACAAGTACAGGCGTCAACATAACTGCAATCTATCCAATACCATCATGATGGGCATGGTTATACATGTGTAGGAGAACATATGCATAGAGAGAGACTGACTTCTGGAGTATCAGCGTTATGCATATGGAAAGAGACCTGAAGGTGCTGAGTGTAACAGTGGCGGCCTTTGAGAAAGCAGAAAGACAGAGGTACTTGTATAGTGTAGAAGCATTGTATTAGCAGCCAGGAGGACTGTCGGATTTGAAGTCCAGCTCTGCCATTCTCCTCTCTGAATGCTTGGACACACTATTCTACCCTTACATCTCATTTTGTAGAAAACATAAAAATATCTGCTGTTTATGCATCCTTTGTATTTCTGATTTGGGAATCCCGAGAAAAGTGGATACAAGTTTATATGCTTTGGTTTGAGGTGGGTCTGAAACCTCTGTTTTAACAGTCAATCGCCTTAAAAAAACCAAAACCAAACCCAACACCTCATCCACACTGGGCTATTGTCTTCAAACATCTTCAGACATGCACTGAGTTACAGAGCAGAGGCCAGTATCATAGCTTGAATCCTTTATGGTTTCAAACAGAGTTCAGATGACAAGACGAAGATGTGAAACCAACGCACTCCACTTTTCTGATATTTTCCCTTATTTCTTCCCATATGTTTGATTGATTTCGCATTATGTGTGTCCTCTGGCAAGGATTCAAGAGAAGATAATCAAAAGACAGAACAGGCACTGGTGCTGCGTTATACTTCCCAGATTAAACTAATTGAAAATAGCAATATATACTACCACTTGCAACAGGAGAGGTCAGAGCACAGGATACAAGCTACACTCTTTACAGAAATTCTATATAAGGCCACAAAGCTATGTGCTAACAATAGAAACTCCTAATTCACCTTTTATATCCCTTTTCAGCATTCACAGAGAGGGATACAGTGGAGATTTATGTACCAGATGAGGGAAATTAAGTGACAGTCTAGTATCTCTGAATGACCTCATGCCTTTCATTAAGCCAGTGGATCATCGAAGGCCTCTCAGTATATCATCCCATTATATTTATCTGCCAACAAGCTTGGCCAATATATTCGTCAGTTTTATCATGGAAAATCAGTTTGTGTATGGTAAAGAACTTGCGTTTTCTTCTTACCAAATTTTTGATATTTACAATGAAAAGGTATGCGTCTCATCTACAAGCTAGGGATCAACCACTGTTGGGTAGATGAGCATAAGAAAAAATTTGGAAGGAAGGGGGACTTCTGTTCCACTGCTGTCTCCTTTTGGAATCCTTCCAGCAAACACATATTTAAGCACTTCTATAAACCTACCATCTGAGAAGAAACATCAACACCAATTGCATTTCAGTCCATTTTACAACCTGATAATTGTATGTGCTTTTTTAGGGACTTATGGAGCTCTATTTCAAATTGCAGTTACTGTTTTATATTGCTTAACGGCTTTTCCAATTTGCCCTGGTTAAATCTGATATTAGTGCTGTGGGTGAACTGCAAATGGGAATATACAGATTTCATGCTGTGTATGCAGCTTGTTAAAGAGCACCAGCTCACAATACTTACTGCAGTGTTAGAAAAGTCCTATCTTATACCAAAGAATATGGGAAATGCTCTTGCTATGAAGTCTCTTAGCTGTCTAGGTTTAGATGCACAACGAGGCCACATAGTTAAGGCAACACTGAGCATGAGAAACGTTTGTTCTTTACAAACCTACCTCCTTCTTGAAAGCTGTTTGCTGAATGGAAGATAAGAGAGCTTTTGTGATTTTGCCCACAAGTTTACCATACTACTTCAGAGCCGCAATGACTGCCTGAGGAGTAAGTGCGCTAGACTTACTGATCTGCTGGTATAAAAGCTGGCTGGGGAGAAGTGCTAAGAGAGTGAAGGCCACATCCTGCTGCTCTTGGTGTACGGAGCGCATACTGTGTTCAGCTGGCACAGAAGTGGCTGCACAGATACACAGCACATCATCAGGCCAGAACTGTGTTCGCTTCTGCAAGGAGACCAAAATTAGCACCCTAATACTGATTTGGTCAGGTTGTATGAATGATTTCAGACTTCTCTCAGTTTAGTTTTCTTGCTTTCTGTAAAAGGTTCAGCAGTATAATCTGGACTGAAGCAGAAATAAATCGCAATCCAGAGCTTTCATTCGTTCCCACAAGCAAATTGAAGTGCTTTTGAATTCTGATGCTGCACCAGGTATCCTGCGAATGGTGCAGAGGGCTATGCTATTTTGAGAATCACCGGCAGCTGCTCTCTTGTTAAAGTCTTCTTCTGTATATCTGCATCTGAGGAAATGTGCTATAAACAGCATGGAGTTCATACAGAGTAATCCTCTTTACACCAGCTGTGCAGAACATGCCTTTGTGCACATGCAGTTTTACACACACAACTTGAGGTGGATTAAGAAAATGTTCAGGTTATCGCTTAAAAATATATATATTATTATTGCCCCCAAATGCTAATTAAGGTCGTTCAGATTAATCAGATTGTCATCTATAGTAGAATAATTTTGAAATTTTGAAATAAAAAGTTCAATATTCTTTTAACTCAAAGTAACCACATATTTTGAAATATAATTTAATTATTTTTAACAATAAAATCTTGCAGAGAAACCTGGCAGTGCTTCAGCATATCCAGTACACAGCCGCTTGGTATGTTAGAATTTAGTTAATTTTGGTAAGATCTAATTGTCTGCAAAACTAAATGCAAATTACGTGTCATCTAATCTAGTTTGCACTTTTTCAAACAGTAAAACTAAGAATATCAATTTTAGGCTGGAAAGACATGGTTTTATTTTAAAAATAAAATGTTAGAATGCTTATATCTCAAGAGAAATGTAAACTGTTAATTTTGCCTTGTATGTAGAGCCTTCTTGCAAAACGCCATGGTAAGGGTGGATGTCTAGCTTTTGTGTTCTGCGACTACTTATTCATTTCAAGCAATTGCTTTCAACACTCTGTTTTTTTTACCTTTTGTATAGACATTGCAGTGTAGTTTATGCTGTCTGTAAGTTTCCTTTTCACCTTTTGCAGACTCCAGAGAAGCAGTTCCGTGGCCCTAAATTCACAGTCTGAAAATAAACAGATACTAAGAGTAATACTCATTACGGTACTCAATTTAGCATGCCCAGCATTGACACAGAAAATGACATAGTGTCCCTGAAGATACTCTTATGAGATAGTAATGAAAGTACTACAGCTAACACAATGGTATAATGACCTAGGCTGTAGTCTCATGTACCCTGTTTTTTAATCTGAAACGCCCTTTTCTGTAAGGATTTGAGAGGCATGCATTGACTACATTTCCAGTGGAGATACATGCAGACACAGTATCCAACTGCACGTACGTGTTCTTTGGATCACGTATAAAGCATATGAATTTGGATTCATTGTTTTTGTTGCCTGGGTAACTTCAACATGCGTTTTGTTCTGTGAGGTCTGAGAGGAGGAGGTGTTGAGGGAAAACTAGAGGCTATATGGTGTAAATGTGTCTTATAAAGTCATGTTGCAAAAAATCTGTATGTGCCAAACAGCAAGTACCTTGAAACCATGCTTAGCTTTAAGCACATTAATAGTTTTTCATACAAAGTGACTAATGTCTGGTCTTACATGAAAGGGGAAAAAAAAAAGGTGGACCCCAAATTAGTAGCTGAATTTTGCTTTTTAGCCTAGAATACTTACTCAGATGCCAAGCCTGCTGACTGTACCCCACCTTCAGTATCTGGCTGAAAACACTGATGAGCATTGTGAGTAGGAGGTTTTATGCCAAGCAAGCCAGCCACAGCTTAAGTAAAAAGGAACTTTAGAATGGGATAAGTGAAAACAGACACTAATACTGTTTCAGTCTTCACTTCAGAGACATGTGGTTCTCCAGGAATTGTAAGAAAGACACTATATATGACCTTATTGCAAATCAAGTACTGTGTTTAAATGAGTAATAAGGCTTTTCTTTTTGTGAGGATGAAAAAGAATCTCATAAAAAAGAAACTTCACACACTTGATAAGGTGAAAAGGAAGTCTGTCACTTGACGAGAATTAAGCAGACTTTCTATTGGACTTTACAATGGCTTTGATTTTTGCTTTTGTAATGAATTAAGTAAGAGGAAATTTGATGTAGATTTTCCAAGTTGCACTGCCAGAGACTTCTGACAAGAACAGACTTTCAGGAACTCATTTGAGGGAAGTATATTCCTTCCACCGGATCCATAAGACTTCCATGCTCTGACAAAGACACCGGCATTTGTTGAACAGATGAGAGCGTTGATTCTTCCCTGGTCCAATGGGGGATCTACTTACAGATCCCATTCTGGGAGATTCAGTGATTACCTGTGAGAGCTGAACAAACATCTGGATGCCAGCACAAATTAACAAACAAGTACAGTTTACACAGGAAGATGAATTCACCCTCCATGTTCTAAATTAATTTCCCAGCCAAATAGTGTATGGAAACAGCAAAATTTAATCAATACTGAAGAATAGTGGGAAATGCTGGCTAGCGGGTTTAAGAGTCTGTACTTACCTGTCTGTTATGGGCTTATATTGGCAGATGAATTTCCCCTGATTTAGATTGTAAGTTTTGTTCATCCAGACAGGAAGCAGACACATACAGTATTATTAGGCACATGGAGTAAGAAGGGACTGTAATTTCCTAAAACACAAACTTTTCTTTCCTTTCCTTTTCTGACCTAAGGTGACAGCCCTTCAAGTTTTAGGGGAGAGAAAGAGTTCATTTGAGCAAGGTGGGTGTTGGTCTCTTCTCCCAAATAACAAGCGATAGGACAAGATGAATGGCCTCAAGTTGTGCCAGGGGAGTTTTAGTTTGCATATTAGGGAAAAATTCTTTACGGAAAGGGTTGTCAAGCATTGGAACAGGCTGCCCAGGGAAGGGGTTGACTCACCATCCCTGGAGATATTTAAAAGATGTGGTGCTTGGGGACATGGTTTAGTGGTAGACTTGGCAGTGCTAGGTTAATGGTTGGACTTGATGATGTTAAAGGTCTTTTCCAACCAAAATGATGCTATTATTCTATGATTCATTCTTTACCACAAGATTCACTCATATTATCACAAGACATATCTCATACTCTGGTATCACTTAGCAGGTCAGCACTGCGGTTTTTCAGGGACCTCTCTCCACCCTAGATGCAGCTGACTGGCATTTGATGTTGACCAAGTATTGCTCATGTAACTCTTAATAAGAATTATTCCTCTGAACTACTTAAGCTGGGGCCAGTTGCTTCCTACTGGCTTCAGGTGAGACTGATCTGATTTTTATCTATCTGCTTTAGCTGTAGTGAGAGAAATCAGAGTGCCTTGGCTAAAAAAGCTCTCCCGTGAGCTAACCACTTTAATAATTTTCAGTGGCAGGATTTAATGATTCACTATTTTCTTGAGAGGAGTGGGTACGAGAAGTTTTGCCATTCTAGGGCAGCCAGATCGTGTGCAGAGACTACTTCATTTTTGTTGCTATGGACTCCCTCTGTAAGAATTATATTCCTTTATAACTTCCTGCATGCAACTACAGAGAGAGAAACCAAGTTTCTGAGATGACCCACTCACCATGCTCAGTATGCAGGGAGTGTCACAGTCCTAAGAATGAAGAGCAGCTCCCCAGTGCCTTAATTCCCTAGTACTGGTTACCTGATACATGCCTCACTGCTTAAGCTATGTGCTGGGTACCAGAACACAGGCTGTGTTAGAAATAAAATAGGGTTTTTTCTGAAATATTCCTGTAACACAGGGGTTTTCTTAAAGCAAATCACCAGTCTCCCAGGACACTCAGTAGACTATTTTTACGTCAGTAAGTCCCACGTGTTTTTCCTCTTCAACCTCTGTGTGATGGAGGGATTTTTCAGGTTGGTACCTTTTGGATGATCCCTCAGCTGTGTTCAGGTTTGGGTTTCCCACGGCGCACATTCTAGGCTCATACTTCTGCCTGCTTTATATTTTTGTCTTCTTTTGTGCATAAACAAAAAGGTAAGGAAACATTTAACTCTGACAGATACTGGAATTTGTTGCAAACGCATTCCACTTAATACCTAATGCATTTCTAAGTGATTTGCCTGTGAAGATTTTTAGTTGTCTGTGTATCTGACAGATTTCCAGGTTGCATGTTCATCTGTTAAGATGGAAATAACATTTGAGCTGGAGGGTCATACTTACAGGTTTTCAATGACAAAACAATGTGCTTCTAAGCTGACAAACACAGCTGGTGCATTGCCAATTTGTGGCATCATTTTCTTTTAGACTGAAATTCTCACTCGTGCAGATTACTGCCAGCAATTAAAAACTGACTCAATCCTTGAATTCTTTTGCTTTTTAAAGTAATGGTTGGCTTGGGATTTCTGAGGTTTTAATCAGATTTGTCTTTATTTTGTTGTTACCAAAGTGTTTTTTTCTAAGTCTGGACTATCTTTTATTTGCATGTAAATTGAGTTTAGACAGGCCACAAAAAAATGCGTAACACATTGCTGTGATGCTTGTCAAGTTATTACACTGGTTTTTATATAGTCTTTTATTACATGCAAAGCTGTTAAATGCCCCCCCTCTTAAATTCAAGGTTTCCTAAGAGATCCCTTTATAAGGTTGTATTTTCATTTGAATTAACTTTGCCAAATTTGAACTGTTTATACTGATATTTTCCATGTCTGTCTTAGCCTGAATTTTTTGTTTTAATGTTTCAGATTAAATGGTACAGATGTTTCCAAGAACAGGATTAGGGAAAACTGCATTGTTTTTCTCCATTGTGGATTTTTTTCATAAGTCCATCAGGAATCTCGAGAGTCTTTCATTCTCTGGAGCAAAGATTTGAAGCATTAGGATAAGAAGAAAGCCATGAGCAGGAGGTGCAAGAAGAAATGAGATGGAAACAAGCCCTAAGGGATCAAACAGTCTATCTAAACAATACTCTCCTCCTGATTCTTGTTTTGAACCCATGAGTCCCAAGTGTTTCTTTTCATTTGCTCTCTGCAATTAGTTTTGAGACATTTTGGAAAAGGATTATTACCCTCTTTTAGGGGCATGCTGATACACTTGGGCAGTCTTCGTTCTGGCATTTCATGGGAGTTTTTAACATTTTGGATTATAACTAACATGATTTTAACCCTTTTTCCTTTTGTACGGGTATGCATGTAGTTTATATCATGAGGATATTCCAAATGCAGTTAATGCAATGCGAAGTTGAAGAAAGAAGTGAACTTCCATAGAGAGCTCATATTTTAGTGCAAGAGCTGATGCAACATAGGAAGGATAGCAGTGCAGAAGGTGACAAGGGCAATATAAAGCTAAACAAAGGAGGTATATGAAATAATTGTTAGATTTTTTTAAATATAAAGCTATTATACAGCTATAGACTCTATCTAGGGAAAATGGAAGACTGAAAATAGGGCTCATATGGGGACTTGTTTTCAGGTGGCTCTTACCGGAGTAAGAGATTGTAATGTCATGTGTAAATCAAACTTTCTAATTCCTGCATCCGTCTCTGATAAAAAAAAAATTTTCTTTTTTAAGCTTTGACTTCTACTGACTTATGCTAACGTAACAAACCTCAGTGTGCATTATTTTCATAGGGGACNCATATGGGGACTTGTTTTCAGGTGGCTCTTACCGGAGTAAGAGATTGTAATGTCATGTCTAAATCAAACTTTCTAATTCCTGCATCCGTCTCTGATAAAAAAAAAATTTTCTTTTTTAAGCTTTGACTTCTACTGACTTATGCTAAAGTAACAAACCTCAGTGTGTATTATTTTCATAGGGGACGTTTTTTAACATTGAGTTTTCAGTCTTTACAGAACACATAAAGAGCCATTATTCCTTTGCAGGCAGAGGCTTTGTATCTTGCAACATATCCCATGTTCTAGTCAACAGAATACCACTGAGTCTGCAGATCTCGGTATTTTTCCCTGGCAACTTTGAGTGACACACATGGTTCAGTCTTGCGCCCTTCACTAATTAGAGTCTCCTTCCAAAATAAATGTCAAAGCATTAGCCAGGAAAAAAATAAGATGCTACATATGGGGGGAAAAACCCTGTTCTGTCATTCTATTTTTAGGCTAAATAATGTAATGGAAAATAAATTTGTCAAAGCAAATTGTTTCACAGATCAATAATACAAAGACAACTCAGGGTACTTTTTTTTTTTTAAAGGCCAGGAACTTTATTGTTGTTATATACCTCTGCTAACACTTTCTGCATCCTTGGCTCACATAGTCCCACATGACTGCAGGGAAGAAAACTGGTGCTTAAAACACGTTTCCCCTTCGTGTAGTCTGGCATATTTCACAGATCTGCATTGCCACAAGCCATAGCCAAAGATCAGTAAAACTTATACTTCTTGTGAGGAAGATCTCTGAGTCTGCAAAAGGCTCAGGAACACATGGAGGCCACAGTTCACATCTGCTGAACACAATTTAGTAAGCCAGGTACAGAAACTGGACCTGGAGCCCTAACAGAATCACACCACTACGCAAACCTGGTATGTCCTACAGTGGCGGTAGGGCAGCTGTTCTCAAAGTTGCCCAGCCTAAGGACAGACTATCTAGATACAATGAACAGGTCAAGCCTGAAAAGCCCAAAAGAAAGAAAGAGAAAAGGCTGGGAAGAAAGCTTATCCGGAAAGATGAGGAAGAAGGCAGGAAGATTGAGGATATATGGCAAAGACTCTGCAATGGTCCCAGGAAAAAAAAGACAGGATCACATAACTAAGCATGCTGTGATCATGCACGTGCAGAGCTAGACCAGCTTAACCTTGCCTTTGACATTTCCCAATTTTTGAGTGTTGGACTGTATTATTAGTTTCAAAAGTGGTTTGTTTTGTTTTGGTTTTGGTTGTTAATTTGGAACTACACACACGTATACAGAATGAATCAAACTTTGAGCAGAGTGTGTGGAAGGGTGTATGTTGCTTTGGGCTGACATGCTTGTACATGCAAGTCAGTATCTGTGCTATGCATTTTCAAATGGAAGATTTGAATGGACATAAAGTGGCAGAGGTTGAAGATAATGTGATTTGTTGTGACTTCAGAAGGAATGTATCTTTTTTTTTTATGTCTACATGTTCTTCCCTCTGCTCTGCAAAAGGACAAAATAGGCTGAGGAGATGTTTAAGAAAACCTAGTGCGGCAAGCAGGAGAAGTTTCTGAGCACAATGGTTAGGCATGACTCGCCATTTGAAAGAGAATGTACCTGGGTAAAAAGCACAATGGGGGTATTTTGGAAGTGGAGGAGAAGACAAGCTATTAGGGCCACCCTGTTTGCTACTTCTGTCTTGTCCATCTGACACGGAGCATGGTTAGCTTCAGGTCTCAAAATAATAAGACATAGACACATCCTGTAAAGCTGCGCTGTGTAACCTGCTGTTGCTCTGCACTCACTCTGGTTGAGTAACTGAAAAAAGGCAGAGAGGTAAGGAGTGTTCTTGCTTACCTCCAGATCAATTATCTTCTCTGTCTTTGTATCAGTTTACCTAGCTAGTTAGAAGGGCTAAGAACTTAACTTATCACAGAGTTTGAAATCATAGGGTAGTTTTTGCTTTTAAATCAAATTTATCTATTCGGCAGAGAATGTTTTATGTCTGTTACAAGGATCAAGATAAAATGCGAGCCCATTCCCTCCTCTCTTTTGCTTCTGCCTCTTTTTTATCTCTTCAAAACTTGCTAAAATGAATACCAGACAGTATCCTTTGACAAATGGGTAGGGTTCCTGCAGGTCGTTTCAGAAGCAGTTCTCAAGTTCTCATGGGAAAATCAAATTGCAAATGAACAACGGTCCACATAGAGTCTAGTGTTTAAATAAATGCTTATCTTTTTGTCTTAACATTATCATCTATCAAATACAATAAGTTGTTGATGTGAAGGATTTGAGACTGAAATAATTTGTTTATAGGGAGTAATTTGTATTTGATTTGTCGTATTGTGCAGATGCTGTTAGTAAGTGAATGAAAACTGGAATTTGCAAAGGGAAATGGTGCCAAATACCCATTTTGGTGAGATTTGAACACCTTAAACTCAATTTGAAATTCCCAGCCACAATTCTTAAATAAGTTGATTTAGTCTATAAGTGTTAAAAGATACTCCAAGGTTTTTAAGAGAGATGTATTCATCTAAAGTGATAAAGGATCTGGGTGTAGGATAGTAACATGAGTGCTGTTCAGATGTTTTTCCCCCGCACAGTCGCACACAGGAGAGTAGAGCTGTCTAAGTCCCAGATTCTTCCCCTCTCCAATCCAAGCAGTCCCCACTCCCTTCTTCCAGATGAATATACAAGACTTCACATCCAGGCTTTTTTGCCGTCCATCAACTCATGACAGACAATCTAGAAAACAGTGCGCCCTAAATGTCATGTAAATGTTAGTCTTAATCAGGCAGCCAAATATAATATTGTGCTACAGCTAAAAATGAATTCAAGAACCTGCCACACACACTTTTGAAAATTTCCCTGGAAAGGAAGGTTTAGGGAAAGTTCAAATGCATAGAATAAGTAGAAGGTAGTCATAACAGGATATGCCTTTTGTTAACTGGAAAATGAGGAAGAGTCAACATCCGAAAGAAATTACACCTGTTTAAAATGTTATGGTAGAGGGGAAGCCATTGATACTGGGTGAGAAGGCCTACCTGTCTATTCTCCCTGGGGAATGTGGAAACAGGATAAACAAAAAAAACCCCCAACCCATCTCCATGGCACTATATAGGAAACTAAGACGGCTCAACATCTCAAGGCACTGTGAAAAAAGGGAAGAAGTATCAAGGAAAGCCTTTTCCATCATTTCACTTTGACATTATCAATAACTCTGTTTCATAAAAAAATGGCCACAACCACCTTTCCTTTATCCTCTACCCTTTGACACTGTTTTAGTGATCAGCAGTTGGCCCGTTTTACAGTATAGCTGCCACTGTAGCAATTAAAGCATTCTCTGTTTTTTAATGGTCTATACTGATCTTTGCAATCATCTGAGAAAGCTATCCTGTAAATAACTATGTTATATTCTGAGCAAAAACCCAGTGGTTACCTGAAGGGCTAGACTTTCTCTTGGTTAGCAATTCCCAGTTCCTGCTCCAAAAAATGACAGCAAAAATGACACCAAGAGTCCTTTATTGTGTCTTATTAATTTCCAGGTCAAAGCTCCAACTGACCAGTTACTGAATATGATTTTTTCTTTGTTTCCGGTAGTGGATTCCAGATACTTGCTTTGTGTGGGATGCGTGACACTTTACCCTTACTGTGTGTTGTTAGTCATGTGGTGTGATGCCTGTCACTTGTAATCCAGTCAAACCTACTGGCTGATTTTGATTTGTTATTATGTTCTCACTTTATTTTCTCCTGGTCCATTGATAGTTAGGTGAGGTTCAGTATGTTTGCTATCAGCTTTTACTAGCCCTGTGGTTATCACTCTTCTTTGTAAACTGTTTCTGGGAGTGGGGTTCAACAGCCTTGCTCTGGTTATAATCTGAAGGTTTTTGAGGAGGTTTGTAATTTTTTCTATGTTCAATACAGACTGTAATATATTATCCTGTTAACTGTCTGAATTCATATCCCTTTTTTAATGTAGGCATTTAACCATATCATCTTACAATTACTTTCTTGTAGGGAAAATGAGAATTAACAAAGTGATTTCCTTTTGTAAGGGAAGTTGATATCCCTTTTTAAATGTCAGCAATTAGGCAGTAAGAAGTTCCTACATGTTATTTCCATTTGGGAAAAAAACAACCTAATAATGGTAGGGTACACATTTGATGTAGTCCTGCTTATGCATAAAGGATGTACACAAATCATGTTCATCTGACCGTATTTGAACAAAAGCAGTTACTTGGCCTGTAGCTCCATGCCTGTCTTTCTGGCAAGCTGCAATCTAAAAATCTGGTGATTTGCCATGCTGTTTGGCTCCTTTCTGCTTTTCTCCTTGCTGTTCACAGTACACACCTAGGGCCAAATTCATCTCCAAATCCTGATGGTTTATTTTGTTTTCTTGCTTAATGACACTGCTTAATGGCACTGAACCTTCTCTGCTTTTGCCTGAGTGTAAGTGGCCTGATTAATTATAGACAGGTTTGCAATGTCCTTTAAATCACAGACTTGTCAAGTAGTATCTAATCAACCACTGGTATTTTGGGCAATTGTGAAAAGTTTTGCCTATCAATTTCTTTCTGAAGCTCAGACTGAAAGGTATTTCAGATTTTCTAAATGTTTGGGTTGACTTCCCACATAATGTAAATAATTTACCACTTGTAATATCTCTTCAGTATAATGTAATTCCAGGAGGAAAATGAGATTCCAAGGATCCCTTCCAAATAATTTGTTGCCTTTCAGTCAAAGAGTTGTCTTGGGATTTCAGCAGTTAAAGGAGCTAATCATCCAGCCCACTTAGCCTGGGAATAAACTCACCCTCACTTTTTCTCTGCCTGGTTTTAATGGTGTCAGAGATACAACGGCAAAAGGCAGGTTTGTTTCCAGGTCCCTTTAACATGAATTGTTAATACAGAAGGCTATAGCACTGGCAATGCTTGAGTGCATCACATTCGTAGTATATTGGCAAAGCTGCCAACTCCCATGAAACTACTAGACCTATATTTGCTTCATTCAAGCTGTGATAAAGTTAACTCCATCATAGTGTAGTCCTCCCAAGCAACAACTGATAGAACAAGTATTTACAAAGTTCAAAGAACCCATTTTTTACTGAAAAGTACCTTTTTTACGGATGTTGGCATTAAAAATACTTATTTTTAGCTTGATTCAAGTTCCTTGATGTATGTAACGTTGACATTAGGTGGAGAATGTATTGCAGTTTTTAGAGGAGAAGTGGGAAAGAGTTAAGGAATCTCACCAGATATCAATTTGGCAATTCATTTTTGAAGTCTGGATACAAATATGGAGTGCCTCCTGTTGCTTGCTACCTGTGCTCCACCTCTGAATAAGAGGTACGCTTATCTGAAGTTTTTTATGTGATACATACAATCAAGTGTAATCATAACCTTCCTCTACATATTTTGTGAATATTTTTACTGTTTATAGTACAGACCTAAAACTCATCCTTCTTTCAGCTGATACATTCAGAGGTTTGTCTTTTGCCTTGGATATATGATGTAGGAGGAAAAGCTAGATTCATCCACCATCTTGCTGGGCGCTGGGTTGTTCAGTCTATTTTGTCCTATAGTCCTGCCAGGAGCAATCATGGACCTTCCTTGCCCCCCTAAGAAGATTTCAAAAGCTAGAAGCAATTTGGAGCCACTATGAGCCTAATTCCTAGTTTTTCTAGGGGGTCTTTATTCTCCTTTGGTAGAGTGAAGGGCCACAGAGAATAAATGTAAGTTAAATGCACTTGAAGGGTTCTTCATATTGCCTGAGCATCTTAAAAAGGATTGGGACTGGATTCTTACATGCCTCATAGCTCTTAGGAATCAAGTAACTTGTCTGCTTTCTCTGCCTGAAGGAGAAAGATAGTGCAGCTGTGTAGACTAAAGATAAACTTGTATGCTTTTGGTAGCAGAATATGAGAACTTGCACTTAGATGTGGGTCTGCAGCTGGCTGCAGTCAGACACGTCCCTCCCACTTTGACTCTGGTGTCTAGTTGGCACCGTTTTGTAGTTACAAATACAGAAGACACTCAGTAAGCTGAGACAATGAATCCTGAATCTGGCCAGTTTCTCTGTGGTCCTCTTTTTCTTCTTTCTTACCTCTCTGCTACAGGTTCTGCTCTACTAGCGTGCTCTTGAGCCAGGCATTCCTACCTCATATGATGAACCTGGTAAATGTCTTTGTCCTCACTGGGAAGGACAAAGCATAAAGGGTTTGCCTTGTGCTAAACCCCACTTATCTCTGATTACCTTGTTCTTGGCTTCTGACTGGCCGTGGACCACAACTCTACTTGTAGATCTGGACTCTTCCTGCCTTATGGCATGGTAGAGCTGTCAGCATTTACCTGTCCTGTGGCTGTTCCATTACATCAGCCACAAAGTTATGCAATATCTAAGAAGATGAAGAAGTAGCAAAGAAAAAATCTTGGAGCTCTGCATGGGTGTCTCATCTAGTCACCAAAACAATCTACAAGGAACAACACCCATTAACTGCTGTCAGTGAAGCAGAAGTGGGAGCTGCCCTTGTTCCTCCTGCCAAAAGGCACCAAGAACATTTCTTGCTCTTGCATGCATAACCTGCACAGCAGCAGATCTATTAGTTCTTCCTTTGCCCACATGTGTCCGTATTGCGGTTCTTTCTTGGCATACAGAAATGGCATGGCAATTGCGTTCAATGATGTTATACAACTGGATTCACAAGAAAAAGGAGGCACATCAGCTATGTTTTCTCCTGAGCACATTATTTTTCAAATTGTAACTTCCTTTTGTGCCCTTGACCCCTAATCCTTCTGCTGCATAAAAGCCTTGACAAGGCTTGAGAAGGACTTCTGTGTTCTGGTGTAGGAGCTAGGAGGACATTATCTGATTGACAAAGTAAGCTGACAGCAGAGTATCTCATTGCAGGATCCTCATCAACTAACACCTTTACCATACACAGTGGTTGTTAATATACAGTACAAATCAGATAGGTGAACCTGTCTCTTCTAGGATCCTTCTGAATACGGCAATATTTTACATGAGATTCAGAGACTGTGAAAACTACAGCAGTGCTTTCCTTGCACTTTGAGGAGACCCCAGTTTGCTTGTGAAGTTCAGTTCAAAGTACAGTCTTTATTATAGAGGCCTGTTTCTGATGGCACAAGCACATACCTTGATTCCCATTGAGTGGGCCAAAGATCATCTGTTATAATCTCTTAGGAACTGATAGCTAGATGAAAATTACAGTTTCCAAAACAGAAAGGTCTTGCTGTTACTTAATACACTTTTAACACAGAGGGGCATTTGTTACATGTGAGTTTTTGGCAGTAACTTCTTAACCGCCTTTTCCTGAACCTCTCACAGTTACCAGTTGCTTTCTCAGACTGAGGCTAAATTACTTAGGAACGCATAAACATAGTTATTTTGTTAATGCTTTGGATATTAGTGTGAATGATACCATGGCCCTAAGCAAATTTCTTTTGGGGTTTTAGACTTGTGAAGGAACAATAAGACCAATGATTTAAAAAGGGGTTAGTTATTGTAATTCTTATGTTGTGTCTTTGCAGAGCTTGCTATTTTTACCAACTGAAATGCAGGGAAATTCTCAAAAGCAGTTTAAAATAATAAACTTGTCTTAAGTCAAGAACAGATCCTGTCAACCTGTTGGCTCCCGCTTCTGTTTTGAAAGGAGAACTGCTGTACCAGCACCCATTCTTCTGGTACGAGTTTCTCATGGGTTTTCACTGTGGGCAATCTGTAAGTTTTGACCAGATCTTAGACAGTGACATTATTGGAATTAGTAGGTTCTGAAGGAGTTCCATGGAACAACATTTACATGCTTTACACCTTGTATGACAGAATAGCATAAAATCTTGACCTCCTAAGATTTGCTGTTTAACTAGTTCCAGCAGAAGTCATGGAGAAAGGGGAGAGGAGGTTAAAAAAAAAAAAAATCTCTCTTTCAGACTGTGTTGGGTTT
Organism: Steatornis caripensis; assembly: GCA_013398225.1. Classification (NCBI taxonomy): domain Eukaryota; kingdom Metazoa; phylum Chordata; class Aves; order Caprimulgiformes; family Steatornithidae; genus Steatornis; species Steatornis caripensis. The sequence continues at coordinate 91,144 of VZSC01017615.1, read as the reverse complement.
TTTTCCAAAAAGTGAAATGGTCTGTAAGAATTTGGGTGATGCATGTACATGGTTTCTTGACTTTATATCAAGAATTTATGTAGGATGCAAATCAAAATACACAGCATCTGTGTGAAGAATGTATGCTTGTCCTGGGGAGCTTTGACACAGAAAGAACCTGCGGTGGTGTGTGACATGGTACCTGTGGGGTCAGCCTGCAGTGTGGGCTTCCCCAGATGGCATTTAGCTACTGTTGCAGTGCTCCTTGGGCTCTGTCTTGGGCTGTNGTACATGGTTTCTTGACTTTATATCAAGAATTTATGTAGGATGCAAATCAAAATACACAGCATCTGTGTGAAGAATGTATGCTTGTCCTGGGGAGCTTTGACACAGAAAGAACCTGCGGTGGTGTGTGACATGGTACCTGTGGGGTCAGCCTGCAGTGTGGGCTTCCCCAGAGGGCATTTAGCTACTGTTGCAGTGCTCTTGGGCTCTGTCTAACACCTTTACCATACACAGTGATTGTTAATATACAGTTTTACCAGAAACAGCTTTACCAGAAACAAGTGTGACAATAAGGTAAGCCATTTGGATGTATAGGTGCCCCATGCTTGAAGGCCACCAAGCAGCTTAACAAAAATGCTTTGTATACAGAATGGTCAACAGTCCTGGAAATGTGAGCATAAAGGATGGTCCCCCAACAAGGTTTGTTGTGGGTCCATGCAGGGAGGTCTGCCTGCATCTGAAGCACTGCAGCCATATTCCTGGATCTAACCTGTCAGTTACTACCTTGTTTCATCTCTATCATCAATAGGGAGCAACACATGACAACTACAGGAAACTCAGCAGCATACTACCCAGAAAGTGGGATGTCATCTGGAAAGTGGGATCACAGAATCACAGAATGGTAGGGGTTGGAAGGGACCTCTAGAGATCATCCAGTCCAACCCCGCTGCTAAAGCAGGTGCCCTCAGAGCACGTTGCGCAGGAACGCGTCCAGGTGGGTTTTGAATATCTCCTGAGAAGGAGACTCCAAAGCCTCCCTGGGCAGCCTGTGCCAGTGCTCTGGCACCCTCACACTTAAGAAGTTCTTCCTCATGTTCAGGTGGAACT